>VXBX01004607.1:338869-364963 GCA_013400415.1 Scytalopus superciliaris | reverse complement strand
CATAGGAAACAAAATGACAAAGAGAAGAAACACATAAAAAATCTGTAAAGATAGATAATCATAGGTAGGGCTCACAGAACAACCACTGGAAGATTACTTAGTTAAGATCAAGATGCCACACAAAGCATAAGAATGAGTAATGTATGACATGACTTGCACACAATTCATTCCTCTTTCTACCTAATTATATACATAAAATATGCTGCAAAATATTTTCTAGCTTTAAATAAACTATTATCATACCAAAAGTAACAGACAAAAAGAGCTGCTAAGAAAAGCACATTTTGCCAACAGAGAGAACAATAAATGTATTTATAAAAAGGTGTTCTGCCTTTTTTTTTTTTTTTTCCTAAGTGGAGCCACCTCTGATAAAACATGGCAAAGAGGCACAAGAAGTTCTTTCCAGATTGCAGGAACTGCAAAGAAGGCTGTCCGCCCACCATGTTATACTTCAAGAGGGAACAGACAGGACAGGGAGTACAGAATCTGAGGAGGGTGTTGAGCAAAGATTAGGAGGTACACGGTCTATTAAGGGTTTGAATCAACACTGTGTGTGTTTCAGATTCCAGGAGGAAGCTTTACATTCAGTCTCAATGGAAAGTCATGGCCTTTACTTGGCAGTTCTTGTGTAGTGAGAACTGGAGAGGGAGGTTTCAGACACACATGATAGATTGGACAAAATACATCTTCCAAAGTTGCTGCTGGGAGGTGGGGCAGGAAGGGGGGGGCATCAGAGGAGGAAGAATAGGACAGAGGTTGCCTTACTAAAGTAACAAGCATTAGAAGTCTGATAATGATATTGAATCCCTATGTATTTCTTTTGCTATGTTACTAACTGCAGCTTGTTTATACTCTGTTATGAACAAAGAAAGGGTTTGCTTTCCAGCCTTGGAAAAAAATTGTGCTGCTTTGACAGGAGAGTAAACATAGTCAATTAGACCTACGGCTAACAAGAAAGATATGTAAAACTATACTTGTATCACTGTATTGATTAGCACAATATAATTAAATAGAGTAGTTTACAAAGTTTAGTATCTTAGTGGAGGTCACCAGTACACTCTGTTCCATAAAAACAGAAAACAAGTTTGTTTTGCACAAACTTTCTCTTTGCATACTCTAAATCTTGTGTGAATAAATAACAATATATCAGAACCTTGGTAAAAAAGCCATAAATCTGATGTGACCTGCTTGAAAATCTACTACAGTGATTTGCAAATAACAAAAATATTCAGTCAAGTATGTTCCAGCAAGTCACAATTCCTTTTAAAAGTCATTGATGATTCAATAAGAGCACCATAAGGCTCTTCTCTGGTTGATCTAAACTCAGCTACAGACTTCTTGAAGAATATTTGTGAAGAGAATCTATCACGCTCAAATGTCACACAGCTAATTCTTCCCCTTCCAATCTGTTTATAAAGACAGATGGCAATATGTTAGTTTGTCATAAAAAAGGTGGACTGCAAGTGTAATAACCATATCTAGACATTTGCTTGGAAACCTGGCTGTTCCAGAACTGCTCACCCAGGTGCCCTACAGAATCACAAAGCGCTTGTCTGCTGGTGACCTGGCAGCAGCTGTCAAAAACAGTGTTCTAAATATATTGAAAGGAAATATGCCCCGGACATCTCAGCAAGTGATATCCTGGCAAAGATATAAAAAGCTTAGCATCAGGAGTCCTTAGCTGGGGGTAGTGGGGGAGGGGAGGAAGCAAAGTAAGAGAGGAAAATCTTCAGATATCTAAGAGACTTGAAATAATATTTTGAGTTTTCCATTTACTTTGCTGAGGTCATTAGATCACCACTAATTTAATAAGATCCAAACCCAGGAACTGAGAGGTTAATTTCAGCTTATAAATCCTTTGTATCAGAGAGCCAAAACAATTCCTAGATAAAGGCAGTTTTAAATGAGAAACATTCATCTGTCTTGACTATAGTGCTGAATTGTCCTTATACATGGGGTGGAAAACAGCATTTGACTCTGTCTTCATCAACAATCCCCAAAACTATTTTCAGATGGAATTAACTGTAATGCACATGTGTTGGGGTTCAGATTCCCATGCAAGACCCGGGACGGCTCCACACACCAATATGATGTTCATGAGAAGCCATTTATTGGAGAAAGTTCACATATTTATACACTCTCTGTATCTGTCCATGAGCAGTACTTTGCTACTATAGGCTGCATGTTACCAGCATGAGCTGTTCACGCGCTCCTATTCAGACCATGACTGGTTGGCAGCTTCGCTCACTATGTCTTGTTATTGCTAATTGCATATCTCATTATTTCTACTTTCTCATCATGAGCTTATCATGGTCTCCTTGGCCTTCTTAACCTTTCTCATCCAGTAGCTGCATATCTTGAACAAACACCAGGTGTTGTCATCTACACTATAACCACATATTGGAACACTGCATTCGTGCAAAACAGTCCCACACACACATACCCCCTTTCAAAGTATTGTAGCCACATTTTCATTTAAACAGCGTAGGAACTCAGCAAGTACATATGAATTTTTGCCTCTCTTAAGCCAGTAATTGATGGTGTCACCATATGTAAACTCCTCACGATGAAATGAAAGACAGAAAAGCTCCTAGCAAAACACTTCTGAACTGTTGAGGTCTTTAAAATAACTTGTCACAAACTAAAGTGTAATTTTATGTATCCAGACTTGAAAAATGTATCTCATTTGCATAACCAGAAGCCTTGCAATGTACGTTCTACCACACAAGTTTTCAATAAATAATGAAATTAACCCAATGAGCTTTGTACCTCATTAGTTAAACACCCCACTTTGCTATCCCTTTGTCCTCTCACCATGTAAGTTCTTGGGGAAGGCACTTTGATTTTTCATCACCTTAAACAGCATTAATGCCTTACCAAATACATCATGGTCTAAATTACTGTTCTAGCAATTGTGCATTGCTTCAAAAAGGGAAAGTACTGTTGCATATAGTGAAGTTAAAAAGTCTGAAAATCCTATCAGTGGTGTAATACAAGTGCTCTGTAGCTGGAGGGTGAACCAACACTAGGGATGAGGTGCCCCATGCTGGTGCTTTCATGAACCACAAACATGCTTATTTCACCCCAAGGGATAAAACAAATATACCTCAACACTGCATTTCACGAGGAAAACAAAGTTAATACTCATATTTAAACAAAACTATTGCTGAAACTGTTGTTTTCAAGCAAGACTCTTCATATTCTAACCTTTATGCAGGCTTCTGTGGTCCAGACCATGAAATATGAGTGCAGAAAATAGTTACAGAGAAAATTGCCTTACTGGACTGTGTTTGTCTATACTGTAAGTTCATTTTCACTGAGACATGTTATTTCAATTAAAAATAGTATCTGTGTGTATGCTTGTTTAGTCTTAACCTGTAGAGTTATGTTCTGTCATAAGAAAATTAATTCACTAATTAAAATAAAACTTTGTTTTGAGCTCTGTTTTGTTTCAAAAATGAAATATCTATGCTGTAAATTTTAAAACAACAACTGATTTAGGATGAATATCAATTTGTTTCCTTCAATAAGAAAAGAGAACCAGAGTGGCTGAATTTTTGCATACTATCTCACATGGTGTTACAAAGGTTGAAAACAAAAGCAATTCTTTTATCACGGTTGCTCCTCCATGTTAGCTTTTCTTGAAAGATTAAAGGATGGAGGAATATGTAATACCAAAAACTGTACTCACAATTCTTTTAACCTTCAGAAATCGATGTGACATTCTGTCAAATGTGTTACACTTTCCTTTGACTTTGAGATTTGATCTTTTGAAAAATTCTTCTATAGAATTTTGGGTCTGAATTCAGAGAACCATCTTTTGGGCTAGGGTTTAATAAGCAGCCCACTGGAGTTCTGCAATTACTACTAATGGAAAGGTGATGATGGATGTCAGACCCGTTCTCCTCAGTTATTCTTATTATGAAGCTGATTTCTATATATAAGGTATCCTAAGCTTTTGGATTAACCTACAGTAGCTAAGTATGCAGATAATTTTCAGAAGGGTTAATAAAAGCCTATCATTTTCTCTTGACAGGAGCATATTAACTTAAAACTTTGCATCAATAGTAGAATATTGATATTTTGTAGGACTTTTGAGCCTTCCTTCTTGTGCCCAACACCACACAAACATAGCACAACCTTATCAGAAGTTGGTTGAGATTCTTGTAGCTTTGATTCTGGTCAGTAATCTTGAGGCAGTCAAAAGTACAAAGATGGAGGGTAACCTGTATGACATACTGAAAGCGCTCAGAATTCTGAGGCAGAGTTAAAAAAAAGAGTAATTGGAAAAACAGCAAAATACAAATGGATAAATAACAAGAATTACAATATAATGTTCAGTTGTAATTAGAGTTGATTTACTCCACAAAGAGTGAGTATGGAGGCACATTTCAAGTGAAATCTTATAGACCCTGTACTGGTGCCACTCAATATTTCCATTAGTCATTTGGATGATGGATAAAAGGTTTGACACATTTTCAGGCAATACCAAGACAGGAATGTATGTCTTCTACAAGACAAAAACACAAAATGACCTTGACAGGTAAGAGGGAGCAGCTTATGTGAAAGAGGTAGAAATAATCAGCTGCACTGTCAAGCAATGAATTCTGCAGAAAATAACTGGCAGTTCCTGACAGTCAGCTATTGTCACTGAGTCATCAGCATCCTATCATTGTAAAACAGTCAGGTGTCATATGAAGAGACATGCACAAACCAGTAAACATAAACACCATGGGAAATCATTTGTTCAGTCTATATGACAGTGTTAAGTTTACAGAAACTGCAAGTATCAGAGGCACAGAGCAGGTGCCTTCTGGGAAAAGAGTGAAGGAATGGGGGTTGTTGGCTCTGGAAGAGGGAGGCTGCTTGTTCTAAATGCACACAAGATTTAGAACAAATAAATAATCAAGAAGTGAGGTTAAGTTAGAACCAAGACACAGATTCAACACCAAGAAGAGTGTTCTAAGGGTAGTAAGGACGTGGAGTAAGTGGCTTAAAGTCATGTATATTAGCTCCACATTCAAGAACCACATATAGGAGTGATATCCCTTTAAAATGTGTTTTCTTGTACCTAAACAGGTTGGCCAATATTGCAAAATAAGTAGGAGTTTTAATGCTTGTATGTCTTTCAAATTATATATCCAGATTCATTCTACTAACAGATTCCTCAAATACAGAGTCTTCTTGTAAGAATTAATTAATTTTTCAGAACCTTACTCATTCTTTCAATGTAGATCAGTTTGAAAGAAATTAACTTGCACAAAATAAGTTATGCAGAAAAGAATTTTCATTTTTCTGATTTTCATTCCTTATTCACTTAATTCTGGCCTGCAATGTATGTGCTAATTGCAATTAAAGTGTCCTGAAATTATCATTATGGGACAAGTACTCTTCCACACCAATATAAATCACTATTTATACAAGTAGATTGTACACCATATTAATGAGAATAATTCTAGAATTAGTAACATTTAGAATCAAAGCATGATAACTAAAACTAAAGGTAAGAAGCATGCCAATAGACTATAGGGATCATGTTGCTGATCTTTGATCTTAATAATTAATAACTATGGTGTAATTACTGTGACACATAATAAAAATGTTGTCCATGGTTCTCTATACATTCTGTTCCCTTTTTCTACCTAGATTTTGAAACATTTACTGAGACAAAGTAGACACTGTAAATGAATTGCATGCTGGAATATTAAGCATTTGGGAATCATTTGCATATGGTGCTATAACCTGCTGTACTGATGAAGTCCTTTCACTGGCATCACTGCATGTTGAGTAAGAGCACTGTGAGCTCAATGCTTGTTTGTGAAGTTCCTTTAGCAGTGAAGTTCCTTTAGCAGTGAATAGTGCATGGAGTAAAAGCTCTGTTCTCACACAACTCAACCTGCCCTTGAAAGGTGCATCTACTATTTTTGGATGTCCTGGTTATAGTGACCAGGACCAGTTTGTCACTGTGTGGGTGTGGCTAAGACTGTGTATTCTACACTCTCTATGTAATTTCTCATGAACTGCTAACAATGGATCATTTGCAGCAGCTTCCCGGGGCACACCTGACCCCTCAGGCTACAGGGTGGGTGCTTGGGAACTTCTGTGAGATAAGAAAGGTTTCCTGTCTTCACACCAATGGCTCAGGTGTGATAATGCCCCTCTGGAGAGCCATTAGAACCTCCACACCCAGCCTGACGTGTCATGCCTGCTAACGGGCCATCAGGGATTCCCAAAATATGCTATGATTCACCCCAGAGTGTAAATCACCCATTGTGGAACTCCCCACCCTGGGAGAGGTACTGGGCACTCCCACCTGAGCCTAAGCATATATAAACTGGGGTTTTGGGACTGCAGATCTTTTGTCAGATCCAGAGGAGGACCAGAGCCCCAGCAGAACTGCAACTGGCACTCTCAACCAGACCAGGACCATCATCCTCACCAACACGTTTCCCTTTCCTTTTACTTTGTACTCAGGGGGGCCACGTTGTGCTCAGCACAGGGGCTGATGAACACCATCCTGTTCATGCCCCAGGGTGCTGGGTTACACACCTGAGTTTTGTGGGTCAAACGGACATTTTCCTCTGTATCTTTGTACTTGTTGTGATCTTCCTATTAAATTGTAGTTCTGACTTGCAGTCTTTTTGTTAGTTGGGTTCATTTCTCCTGCCGGTTTACCTTTAAACAAGCACATTGGAATAAGGCAAATGTTACTTGGGAAGAGGAAAACCAATTGGTATGTAAGTGAGACTATGTTTGCTGCTGGTATGCTTCACTTTCTTTGACTGCCATGCTGAAATTAAAAGTACAGACTGATAATTCCAATCTTAAAAGAGTTAATTAAAAAAAATCAATATATAGCTTAACAGTTTTTTCTTCACTATATTAAAAATTGTTACAATAGAACTCTTGACAATAAGAAAAATAACTAACTTTAAATCATCAGAATTATTCTTTCAGTTCAAAAAATAATCGTATGCATTACTTCCCCTGTTTTTCTGTGTGCCAATGGATACCTTGTATTACAAACTGAAAAAGAAAAATCATCCAACCTGTGGTTTGGAAAATGTTCACATTCAAAATTAAATCTGAAATTACAAACTGGGCTATAGAATTGTCATTAAAAAGCAAATGGTATTAGCAAAGCTGTTAAGGTAAATAAACTAATAAAAGCTGCAGCATTTTGGGACTTAGGTACAAACATGTCTCCAAATGCTCTGGAAAAAGAAAGCTGAACACCAAAGTCAGTTTTCTGTTTCTGGGTTTCTTCTCACTGTTACGCTTATAACATATGCTTACAACATTAACATAAGTGAAAAAGTGGCAGAAATGGACTTTTAACCTATTAGGCACTCACAGTCAGATGGATGGCGGTATTGCAAAAGCTCACAAAAAACTTGCTCCTCCTACTCCTCCTAGTTCTGCAGGGTGCTTTTGTGATTTTGTGCAATCACAGAATTCCAAGAAAGCTTGGGGATTTTGGGGGGGTTCTTTTGTGGGTTCGGGTTTTGTTTTTGTTTTTTGGGGGGTTTTGTTGTTTTGTTTTGGGTTTTGTAGCTCTGAGGTAAGAACACTTAAACAAATAGCTTGGAGTACAGGTACATGTTAACAGCCTATTTCCCAGGGTCAGGATCACAGCTTTTTCAGTAGAGTTCTCTTCCTGTTAGAAGGCATGTGAAGCTTTGATCAAACATCTAGAAAATCTGTTACATTATTAAGGCTCACATTAAAGACTTTTTTTGTCTCAGCTACCTAAAATTCTTAACTGTATTGTTGACAAGCACAGGAAGATGGAAAGGTTGGAAGGGTCTGCTGCAGGTCATGTGGTCCAACCTCACTGCTCCATCAAGGCCACGTAGATCCAGTTGCCCAGGACCGCATCCAGGTGTTTTTTAAGTATCTCCAAGGATGGAGGCTCCACCACCACTCTGGGCAACCCGTGCTTGGTCACCCTCACAGTGAAAAAGTGTTTCCCGATGCCCAGGAGGACCCTTCCGTGTTTCAGTGTGTGCCCATCACCCCTGGCCCTGTCACTGGGCACCACTGGAAAGAGCCTGGCTCTGCCCTCCTTGCACCCTCCCTTCAGGAGTTTATATACGTAATAAGGTCTCCCCTGAGCCTTCCCTTCTCCAGGATGAACAGTGTCAATTCTCTCAGCCTTTACTCATGTCAGAAATCCTCCAATTCCTTAACATCTTAGTTTGCTTTGTTGGAGTCTCCAGTCCTTGGGGTCTCTCCTTGTCTGTCTCGTACTGGGGAGCCCACAGCTGGACCCAGCATTCCAGATGTGGCCTCAGCACTGCTGAATGGAGGAGAAGGCTCATCTTCCCTGACCTGTTGGCAACACTCCTCCTAATGCAGACCAGGACACCACTGGCCTTCTTTTCATTACATAGTGGGATTTGAACGCTGTACTAAAACCTAATGTCACATTTATTCATGTTAACTCCTCAAAGTAATTGGAGCAACTAACATAGTAGAGGAAATAACCATTCTGTCATTCCGCTTTTCTATAATACAGAATTATTTTCCAGTTATTTAATCTATTGTAATAACTAGACTCTCTTCTATGCTTCATCTTAAAGTGCTAAAGTCAGGATGACCTTTGATTTCACACAGCACAGAAAATAAATGTTCTGCTTCTGTTCAATTTATAATTTCTAATAAATACACCTCCTCCTACATCTGAATTTTTACTGCTTTTACCTGATTCTGAATACACAGTGAGGTGGAAATAAAACCTATTATTTGGTCCATTAAAATCTTCAAGCAATACAAGTTAATTTTGGCCACTTCTCCAAGAACTAACAAAACTAGTGCTGAATCCAACCTATATATTTCAGAACAGAAAGGGGGGGAGGGAAGTAAAACTCAAAGTTAAGTAAAATAATTGATTTTTAAAATAAAAAACGTACTTGTTATTAAGATGTAATTAGTCTGCTAATTTACAAAAAACAATTAGATTCGGGAAATACTGGCATTTGTTGGAGTCAGTTACTATCAAAGTCTAGACAGCAAATGGAAGTGTGCTAAGTTTTTAGGCACATTTATTGGATTTAGTGTGAAAGTCTGACAAAACATATGCCCTGAAAGACTCCTTATTTGTCAAAATTGTTTTTAGGTGTGTTACAGGAATAGACAACGCACAACAGGGTGCTAAAAAAAACAAGGTGTCTGTTAAGTCACATGTTACCCACCCTACTCACTCTGGTTTGTTTCAATAACATATAATTCACTGTTAGAGCTCCGGAATACTACTGTAGGTTATTCAGACACTTTTTGCTGTGTTGGTGGAGACTGGGTCATTGCAAGAGTCTCCAAACTTAACTTACTTGGGCTCAATGAGTGCTGGCAGGGGGGGAGACATCTTTGGATCTGGAGTCTGTCAACCAATGTCCAAGTATTCTGGTGGTGTTTGCACCTCATTTTGAAGTAGTAGTAGACAGAGCAACTCACAGTTAATGACATTGTATTCTAATGGGGGAGAATTGATGCAACAGTTATTAAACATATACATCTGCTGTAAGAAAGAAATTAGATATTCTTGGCCACAGCATACTAGCTTTACTGTAATATAGAAGTTAGCTAAGTAGAAAAGGAAGAAAAATGATTGGTTATCATCTGTTGACAAGTAAACAAGAAAAACATGAACCATCCATGAATCAAGTTGGACACATTTCAAGCAAATCACTTGAAAAAATCAATATTATGTCAAGTTTTAGCCTGCATCTTCATTAATGACTGACAAATGTAGCAAGCATCAGTGAAGCCTGACATATAAGACAGAGGCATTGGGAAGGTTAGCACCATATCCAGAAGAGTAGCAAAATGATTCATCTTCTAAGATGCAGGCTGTTATGCAGAGGAAACCGTAATGTGAAATACAAATAAAATGTGTGTAAGTAGAATCCTGCAAAGAAACAATGATAAAAGCAATCAGAAAGTATCAATGTACAGTTAATGGGACAAGTTTCAAGTGGCAGAAAAGGAACAATCACAGTTAAAAGGTATCTTCCATCCTGTTACGGACAGCAAAAGGGTAATGGAAAATGTCAATGTTCCTGTCACAGTTTCATGAAGACTATTGCATTTCGTTATAGAAAGCATGTCAGAATAAGCCAAACAACAAACAGAATTCACCAATGAGCAACAATAGTGATTCAATACCTGCAAACATGATATTTCTGACTTCGATTTCAGAAAGAAATAAGGACCAGGACATTTGATCATTCCCCTGTACTGGGCACCGGCAAGGCCACACTTCAAATCCTGTGGTCAACTCTGGGCCACCCACTACAAGAGAGACACTGAGGTGCTGGAGTGTGTCCAGAGAAGGGCAACAGAGCTGGGGAAGGGTCTGGAGCACAAGTTTGATAAGGAACAGCTGAGGGAGCTGGGGGTGTTTAGCCTGGAGAAAAGAAGGCTCGGGGAAACCTCATCACTCTCTACAACTACCTGAAAGGAGGTTGTAGCAACTTGAGGGTTCTTTTCTTTTTTTGGGTCACAAGTGATAGAACAGGAGGAAATGGCCTCAGGTTGCATGAGAGGAAGTTCAGGTTGCATTTTAGGAAAAAATTCTTCACTGAAGAGGTGGTCTGGCATTGGAACAGGCTGCCCTGGGAAGTGGTGGAGTCACGACCCATGGAGTTATTTTAAAGACAGTAGATGTGGTACTTAAGGACATGGATTAGTAGTGGAGCTGGCAGTACTGGGTTAATGGTTGGACTCAACAATCTTAGAAGTCTTTTTCAACCTAAATGATTACATGATTCTATGAACAGCTAAAAGGACTGAACCACACAATGTGCAGTGTTTGAAGAGGTTTTCCTATAAGTTTCCAGTTAAGAAATCTCCACTTGCATGTAGAATTTCTCACATGGAGAGTCAGAAGCATTTCTGTTTGTAGGCAAATGTGTTCCATCGCTCCTACAAAACAAAACTGGCTGAAAAGACACTACCACCTTAGGGAGAAAGATAATATCAAACAATTGGTTTGTGCTGGAGAGAGTGGAAAACACTGAGCTGCAGTCACTCCTGATGCCAGATTCCTTTGAGTTCCTGGCCCAGCCAGAATATGTGCTCCTGTTTACCAGGAACCTCTTGCTTATTAGCTATACTTTTGCCCTTGTGAAAGTAGGTATTCTGAGCTCAAAATTGGACATCAAATTTGAGCACTGATACAATACCAAGGCTGAGTAACAGCTGAGAGTCTCTGATACACGGGAAAACAGTAGGGTAACAAGTCCACAAGATTTGGATTGATGTCATCTAAAGTGTTAGGAATAAAGAGAAAGTGCTTTTGCATTTCTAATGAACAGAAAAACTATCCACATAAATACAAAAGAGATGGGAGCAGCTATAGTTTTTATTAGATATGGTTGAGGTCTGTAAAGCTGATGCAAACAGTTGTTTCTGAGATTCAAACTTAAAATGTGTTTTTACAGAGAAGTCTATATAGATTTCATGTGGGATGAAGTGAAAAGATGTACGTAGCAGATGTTAAGGTCAACAGATTCCATAGTAACAATGTTCTGTTAAAAATACTTCAGCAGCATATAGAGAGCAACACATCATTTTAAGTTTGATTTTAAAGCATAGAGAGATTTTATTTTCCATTATATATTTTAACATGTTCTTATCAGTGTTTAAAGTTTTACAGCATTATAGTCTTATATACACAAATTCTAGGTTTTTTGAGGTTATTTCCACTCAGCAAACATATCACTAAATGGTTATGGGGCCATTTGTCATGACAAATTAGATCAATCCCTGAGCAATGAAGAGGATCTGTGCAATTTTGTCAGACTTTAGAACTGCACTGGGTATAGGTACTTCATGATTTTTCTATTGTCTCAGTCTCCAACAGAAATTAATGCGACCTGATGCTCTGTGATGAAAAGAATGAATTAATTAGTCCCGGTATTGTATGGCTGCACACAAACCACTACGGTCACAGTAACATCATGTCCAGAATCAATTACATATTGAACTTTCCAGAAAGGAAAATGCTTTCATTATATTTATGAAGACATCATAATTTCACAGGAAAAATAGAATTAACAATGGAAGTAGTAACCCTGAAGAGAAAGGTATGCGGGAGAAGGAAAATGATGCTTGAATCATTTAAAGCACTATAAACTTCTGCTTCTCAGTTTTGAAGTAATTGCAAAGAGTTTCATTAGGAATAAAAGTCTGTGAAAGTCTTACAGGCTGTGAGCCTCAACCTCATACATTAAGTCAATTTAAGGCTGTATTTAGCTAAGGTATCAAATACTATCTTATCCTTGGCATTTCTGAACAGCTAACTCTCACCATCTTCTGCATTGCTGTTGGCTTGCCTCATTTATATTTTAACCAGATGACCAATATCCTTGGGTGGATTTGGACTGAGATTTATTTGATAGTCTGTGGAAGGTTTAGTAAGATCTTATACTATAATAACCATTAAGCAGGGACAGAGATCTACACACAGTTATGGCGGGCCAGGTTTGCCAGACCTATGTTCTGAAAAGCATCTTTCAAGACACATTTTGAATGAGGTTTTGAAGATCACTATTTGGCCTGCATAAAAAAAGAACATAATGAGCACTTTCTATTTATCTTATTTTTTTTTTTTTCCCCCCTGCATTTCTTCCTTATATACCCAAGCTAAATGATGCAGACAGGCTGCTACCAAAGGTTTATGACAAGCAGAAGAGATTAAAGAGTAGTCACACAGAAAAGCAACAACCATTGGGGCTCACAATAGCATTGTTAAAGTACCAGCACCATGCAGAAAAGTCCTACTCAGATAAGCAGAAGGCACAGGTATGGACAAAAGAAGTACAGGCAACTGAGGAAAAAAGAAAAGCAACTCGGTTTCTGTATTTATTAACTGTACATGGAAAACCCATGTGATTAAAGACATGCCTTGGAAATGGAAGCTCATTTGATCTTAATGTTACTAGATGCAAATGGAATTTCATCAAGTGCTACTAAGTGCACAGAGACCATGCAAGAACCCACTGAGAATAAAAGTGCAAGCAGGATTTAATATAGTGCTCCAGGATTATGCTTTTTTAAAAGTATTCTAATATAAAGCTAATGAACAAAATTCCAGAATATCGTCTTACTTTGTATTTCTTCAGATCCTAAATTAATTTATTGCAAATTTTAAAACTTTTTAAAGTACAAATAGAACTGGAGATCTGTTCATGTTAAAGTTCACTTTGAAACCAAATCTTACTCCAGCAGCATATTCAAGCTACTTCATTATCTGCAAACATGAAAATGCAGTAGCTCAGATACAATTTTCCCCAAGGACTGAATGCATACTAAAGGCAATAACAACAAAAATAAAAAACAGCCCTACTCGGAAATAGAATAATTATATTTCTAAACCATTTTTCACCTGTTTAAACAAAATCCATTACATTGTTTTGCAGTCTTCACTGAAGTAGACGATTCATACACACACACACACACGCACATATGTATGTTTTAAATTCCCACTACTTATTAATTTTGCCCTGGTAATTTGTCTCTTTTTTGACTCTGAGTTCCATGGAGTCCAAATACACTCCTCAGACCATCTGTCTTTCAAAGCTGAGACAACACCTAATACGTAACTGTCACTAACATATACAAATAATAAATAACACAAATAATGAATAATATAAATAAGTGGCAGGGAAGATTTGGGAGGATAAATTTACCCTTCAGAGGTCATGTACAAAACCTGATTAAGTATCTAACAGACTCAATTTTAGAAGCAGTGAATATAGCTTATTTTAATTATTAGCTTTACAGGAGTCATCAATTATAGCTTGAGATACAAATCATCTACTGGTAAAAGCTACTAATAGAGCAGGCACTATACATTCTCAAATATGTCTTTTTTTTACACAATTCTTACACAATTCTCTGGTATATAATGTAGTGCCTTAATCCATTGTATGTACTACATTTTTCAAACCTAGAAATAAAATACACAAAAAAATTCTACAGACGCAGCAGATGTTCTTAACGAAGAGTTTGTACAGCCAAAGCATAAGAAGGTGCTTACAGCAGTTTTGTCTGCTGGTGTGTAGGCTGGGTTGTTCCTGATGTAGATCAAAGTAGGACAGAGCTTCTTCTGAATCTGAAATTCAAAGACAACAGTTGTTGGCCCAGGCCCAATGGAATAAAATAAAGAAGTTAGTCTGAACCTTGGTTGGGCCTGTGCTTTTTCCCCTGGGTCTTGTCAAGGTTGTCAGGGCCTCCAAATGAAGCCACATGTAGAGCATGTAGTTACACACTCAGGTTAGAAGACTATTGCTGCACTGAAGGTTCGAGGTAACTGGGAAATGGGAACATTTTAAATGCTTATTAAACCACAAAGTAACCCAATTGCAAAGTAAAAACAAGCCATTACTTTATTTGCACTACAGTGCATGCCACTCATATGTGTGACTGAAAAAGAGTAAAATTATTGCTGTGGAGCAGGAAATGTGGTGGTATGAGACACTGAAGCGCTGCATGTATATGGCTGGAGAGGTTTTGGGCACATCTCCATGCAGGCAGGCAGTCATGCTCAGTCTCTGAATTTCCGACTGTGAGACAGGTAACCCTGCAGACAAGCAACCCCACTTGCATGAGGCTGTCCTTGCGTTGAGAACTGCACACCAGAGAGCCATGTTCTCGCTTTTCTGATCGGCTTCCAGAAGGTGTCATCCCATGTCATCACACCTCAGATCAACAGAGCAGTGGCACAGCTGATGCTGCTAGAGGCACCAACACACCTTCCTAGTGTAGGGCTTTTGGAATCACTGGTGACTCCTCCGTCCCCATTCCCTAAAATGTGAAGCTAAGTTGAACTGTTTGCCTCTGTTGGAAAAGGGCATGTCATCAGTCTTTCTATCTTCCTTTTCTGGCAATGGCCTAGAAAATCAGCTACTACCTTTGGCTGATATTGCCTGGGTTGGAGTTGATTTTACTCACTAGTATTGGGCTGTGTTTTGGATTTGTGCTGAAAACAGTGTTGATAACATGGGGATGCTTTTGTTACTGCTGATCCACAGGCTTTTCTGCTGTTCACTCCCCACTCCACCAGCAAGCAGGTTGGGGGTGCATAAGAAGTTGTGAGGGGACACACAAGGACAGCTGATCCCAAATAATATCCCAGACCATACAGTATCATGGCCAGTACATAGAGCTGGGGGAGAAGTTTGGAGTGATGGTGTTTGGCTTCCCAAGTCACTGTTACACATGAGAGAGCCCTGCTCTCCTGGAGATGGCTGAACACTGGACTGCCCATGGGAAGCAGGGAATTAATTCCTTGTTTTGCTTTGCTTGCATATGTGGCTTTTGCTTTCCCTATTAAACTGCCTTTATCTCAACCCATGAGTTTTCCAGCTTTTACTCTTCCGATTCTCCTTCCGATTCTGCTGGTGAGGGAATGAGTGGGTGGCTGTGTGAGGCTTAGCTGCCAGCTGAGGTTAAACCACAACACACCTGTAAGCCCAGATTTCATATTTGGTTTTCCTTCCATAAGAAGAAAAATAGGAGAATATTGTGGATCCAAGTTAAAATATTTAAGGAGGAAAAAGGGAACAGCAAAGTGAAAGACAAGCATATCTTTCAAAATCCTTGCCTCTGTCACAGAAGATATATCCTTTAGATAAATCCTTTGCTTTAGGGCTGGGTTATTGCTGTCAGACAAAATAAAAGAAGCAAAGCGAACTTCTGAGTCAGATTTCTTATTTCCAGCCATGTGATTTGCTAGAGCTTTCATAGTTAAATACAAATGTTGGAAATTAACATCCCTGGCTGTTGGGGTGCCTGAGATTAGTTGTGAAGTCAGTATCTTTTATCTTTCTGTAAACAGATAATCTTCTAAAGGAATATGTACATAATATTTGTTCTGTGGAGTTTTTTAATTGCTTTAAACATTTCCTTCATACAGTATCTCTGCTGAACAATACAGATGTAAAGCTTGACGACATATATATTTGATGACTATATTAACAGAAAGTGTGTGAGAAAACATTCCAATGAAAAATTAATTTTAATAATTTTAGATTAGTTTTTGGTTTAGTTCACAAGTACAAAAAAAAAATCAAAACTTAATGAATTTCCCTGGAGAACAGTGTGTTTCATTTCTGCTGTCTAAGTAGTCAGAAAATAAGGCAACTTAGAGTGCAGGAACAAAGTTCTTATCAATAAAAAAATCTAATTTAATAAAAACAAACTAGGATAAGTTTTATATGTGCTTCAAGCAAAACAGAGATGGCAGTAATTTATTAATATATTGAAGGCTTACAAAGTACTTACAGTGTATCTGCTTTTGTTTCTCAGATTATAAATATATTGCTTGGGATAGATAAGCATGATTACCTTTTAAACGAAAAAGTTATTACTGTTAAGAATTATGACAACTTGGTGTACAATCCTTAGAACAGAAGATGTTTTATGACTTAAGATTTTTGCTTTTGGCTATGCAAAAGAAAGTGTTCGGTCTCAGACCCCTCTTATTGACACTATGATGATACTGACAGGTATCAAAAGAAACTAAAAAAAGAATTGAACTCATTGGTAAGACTTTTTTATTTGAATTTGAATTGTTGTAGTTTTCTAAACGTGCATAATGTTTTGCTTTAGAAAAAAATTATTGCAAATTATTTGATTTCTTTCACACTGTGTCTCAAAAAGGACTGCCCACTCTTTTTCTTCAGAATCAGTCTTTTCCTGCCTTGTCTCATATGAAGTTTTATCTTTCTACAGACACACTTCTGTTGCAGAGTTTGTGTTACTACTCTACTCAGTATGGGTTACTTACTCAGATATGAAATTTATGAAAACAAAGTTTTAAGACTGTATTAGTTAAAAGTTGTTTCCAATTCCTAATTACTGAGAGCAGTACAAGGGCTGCTGCTGTTCCATGCAATGACATAATGTAGTGAGGATCACTTGTCAAGATCACTTGAGCGTCAGCATCTGGAATCAGATCTCCATTCTCACATCCCTCTGCCCATGCAGAGGTCTCCTCTACAGTAAACCTGTGAGATTGCACTTTTATTCACAATTATTAATTTAAATTAGATATTATTACTTCCTGTGTCAGAAATTTTTTACCACTTTTTCTCCAAAAGAACCACAGCAGGTCTAGAGGCATGGTAACTTCACAGAGACTGTACTTCAGTAGAGGAGGATAAATAAGCTAAACAAACAGCGTCAAACAAAACTCGTCAATGCCTGAGGATTTACATGTCCAAATGCAAATCTCCAAGCCCCTTTGAAAGTGTTTCATTCTATCAATGTGAGAAAAAAATGCATTTGAAAATTAACTAAGTGCATGTCGGTGGTGTTGTGTAAGGTAATTGGTGTCTGTTAGATGATCTCCCACACCAGGTTCAAAAGGTCCCACTAGCCCAATGTCCTGCTCCTGACTATATTTATCATTCAGACCTTGGAGCGTGCTGGAGCCCTTTGATGTCTGACACGTAGAAATTTTCCACCAGCTTTCAGTCTCATCCCTCTCTCAAAGAGCTGAAAATTAGTTCTAACCCTGAAACATGGAACTGAATAATCTTCTGCAGAAAAGTATCATCAATTATTACATCTTCAGAATGTCCAATTCCTTCTGTGAAAATGGCTTTGAACTAAAATAGTTCAGAATGGCTGTAAATTTCCAATCATTCTGCATGGGCAAATAGGGCAACTCGCTGCAGTTTTTCCAGCTTCTTGTCCTTAAAGAACTCCTTTGCTGCCAGATGAGTCTCTTCACAGGAAAAGTCAACCATCTTGAACTTCCCACTCTAAATAACTCTACAGAAGAGCTTTGTAAATGGCAAAATAGCTCCACAAACTCTATTGCTCCTCTCTTTGCAGACACATAAGTTCATGCAGCTGACAGGTTGTATTAAGTCTCCTGAGGGACTATACGCATGAATCAGGACTCAGCAAAATCAGAGAATTGAATTTGGATTGAAATTGGTTTTTAAATTACCCAGGGTAATTCAACAGTCACTTATTCTTGCATGCCAAAAGACCTTACTCCTCAGTCTGGGAAGCTGTGAGGGATAATTTATTATGCAGAATGCTTCTAAACATTAAAAAAAATAAGCTTTAATAATTATTCACCTCCATGATATGTTTTATCTGTCTTTGCTGAGCTTGTCTAATATTCTAAATTATGCTCAGCTTTGCTACTTTTATTTAGGGATTCATAACTTTGACAAAGAACAGTAGACCTTGAAATAAGGAAAATAAAAATAGGCACAGAAGAAGCTGCTGCAATCTACTGTTGAAAAGTGTAGGTGTGTATCGTCTATAATTTATTAGCAGCATTGTCTGGAGAACGGGTTGCATTCAAAAACCTTAGACATATCTAGATTTCAGAGGAGATTCCTCCAAGTGCCAGGTACTGATGTTATTTTAGTTTTTTAAATGGTTTCATGTCTCAATAAAGATTGGTAATGGACCATCACTGCAGTGTGCTAGACATTCCCTGCATTTTTGGTGACTGAAAGGATCTCTGAGCATGTCAGGAAAGGATTGGTATCAGACCACTCATTTCTCCCTTGATTTCTTTCTCTAATGATCCATGTACTCAAGACATGCTTATTAATGAATAGAAGCCACTGCTATGAGAGCTCTCACTGTTCTTTTGTCTCCATTCTCCCTGGGAAAATTGTTCAGAATGAATTACTCTAATTAGGTATGATTTTATCACTTCTGCTTGCAACCTCTTCCTATGCTGGATTTGGTCTGCAATGGGGGTGAAAGATATGTGCTGCCTGGCTGCTGCTGGTGCAGCAAAGACTGAGGAGCCATAAATCCCTCTGGAGCTCACAGAGCCAGGTGTGACCGCCCCTCACAGTGTCTGTATTGCCCACGCTGCAGAGCCGGCTCTGCTGGACCAGCTACAGTGCTGCTGGCTCAGAGTGGGGCACCACCCACGGGTCACACACTGCTTCTGATTTACTTCAGTCCCTGACGGGCTGTGGAATACAGACACAAAAAGCTGCTGACGACCACTTTGCTCACATCTGTTCTGGAACCACAGACTTCACAGTGTTTCCCATGCAAAAAGTGAACTCATTTCCTCCTTGTGCGATTTGTTTGTGCTGTACTCCTTCTCCTAAAACACAAGAGCCTTGAATAAATACTTCTCACAGCCTCCTATCCATGCACCTCAGTTATTCCCCTCAAAGTGTCTCCATTGCTTGACAACTATTGAAAACAAGGCACAACATTTGCCTGAAAGCTTAAGTAATAAAGATCATACTACAGACAGTCTCTCCTCAGTGTATCAAAGATTTGAGATTAAGTGAGGAATTCAGTTTACATTGTTCTGTTTGGTCTTACAAGCTCTCTGCAGTGAGGAATATTCACAACCTCCATCTATAGGCTTGCCCTGACACTAGGCTTGCCACATTCTCCCTCTTCCCATCTGTTTCAAACCCTTGCTTTTTCCTAAAAACAATCTTCCTCCTCAGCAATTCAATTCTCTCTTCCTTTTTTTTTTTTTTCTTTCTTTTTTTTTAGGGGCGGATTTGTTTGTTTTGGTTGGGTTTTTGTTTTACATTTAGTAATAAATTGTCTTTAGAGTGTTAACTTTATCATTGCAGCTGTTTGCTATTTCATATATTTACCAATTATCCTCCTTCCCCAAACCACCATAGAAAAATGCTTTTTGGAGAAAACATTGAGGTAATATGGGAAATGAAGGTGTAAAGATATTAAATTACTAGTTCAAGATCACAAATAGAGGATTCATCCAAGAAAATTAAGTTTTCCTGAATAAGAGATACTTACAGGAAAGATCCTCCTCCTGCTGCAAGAAACAAATGTTCAGAGGTCTACAGTCCTGAGAAGTCACTTTAGAAAATACAACAGAAAAACAGATCTCATTGTAATGCCTCTCTTATGCTTATTTGAAGAGTAAACCAGACCAATGGGTACAGCTTATGTAGCTCTATAAAAGACAAAACTTAAGTCAAAGCTAATATAACCAACTAAATAAAAGAGAGGACATTTGAGGTTAGCTATGTGTGACCTTCTTTAGTATAGAGAGGACTGCCCTTACAAAAAAAGCTTGGTAAGCTATTTCAGGCTGTAAGTCTGAAATAGGTTTTGTCTTTTGGGACTGTTTATTCCTCATGACAGTTCAAGCTTTTAGTTCTATTTTTCCATCTATAAAACAGAAGTAAATATACTTACATTTTGTTGAGAAGATTCGTGAGTTCCTGGGAGAAAAAAAAAGAAGAACTAAAAATTATTAATATATTAAATAGCATTTGTATTTAAATTCTGAGAAGAAAGCCAAAATGACTACTGGTCAGTTCATTCCCAGTGTTATTCCTTTCTCACTAATTGCATGTTTACCTGAGTGAAAGAAGACTTGTTTACCCAAAGGACACCACTGAAGTTATATTAGCCTGTAAGCTAGGCACATAATTAGGCAGTTTTAAATTATATAAGTGATAGGCTATTGTGTGTCAAATAATTATGGTCTTATCACTGTCCCAGTACAGATAAAGCTTGGAAAGCAGAAAAATTACTCAGAAATAACGTTTCACATGATGTGATGTATCAGGCCCCCAGAAGGCAGGGTTAGCAATGGAAGTAGTGAAGCACAGGCAGCCAGCAGCACGTTCACATCCCTACCTGTACAAGGTCATGCAGACACTAAAGAACCAGTTTCTTTACACTTCCTCCCAGAACTACATTCTTCACATGGATTTCCCATGGCAGCAAGACTTCTCCAGTCCTGCCCTGGCACAAGGTGGCACTGCACTAATTTCCCAGCTTCCTCCATTCCCCCCACCATTCTTCCATACTTTGGCTCTGCTTCAGAGTTAGTGAGAGCAAACAGAAATCACAGAGGGGTATTATTGACACACAAAATATCAAGAATTACATCACTATATCACAGATTTCTGTTGAAAATTCTGGATGGTATCCTTATGAAATGATCTTGTTCCACAAATTCAGGATATGATCTCTGCAATATAAAAATCTTTGTGTGTCTATCATTTTGCTGAAGCAGAAGCAATTTGCCCACCTAAACTCAGCTTTAATACTTCCCACAGAGCTGCCAAGAATGCTTATTTGATTGTCATAATCCCATCCAATGCACCGTGTATCATCTGATTATGTCACCCACCATGCGAAGGAGAGTCTGATCTTGTCCTTCTTCCAAGGTTACATCATATACTGATAATGATTCAGAAGATACCACAGCACAGCATATGGTTTTCTCTGCCTTCAGTGTGAAATGTACAGGAGAGAGGCTATTTGGATATGGCTCATAGCAGACCACACAGGCTGAGAGTGCTTTAACAGGAAAAAGAAATATCTTAGTGTTGTTTTACAATTTTTTCTGTTTGCCTTTTAATTCGTGCATGAGATTTAACCTCACCATGTTGCAGACAGAACCAGTATCAATTTTTCCACTGCATAGATTTATAAATGTTGTGTGACCTCTTGTGGTGCAATAAAATATTACATGTATCATCCATATGTAACAGTTTATACAACCTGCAACAGACATACAGCCTATATGCCTTGATGGCTAGATTTCTATTAACCAAGGAATAACTACTGTCTGTGAACTCTCAATAACAACGAATTTCTCTTCATATCAATATCAGTCATTTAATGAGTGCATGTATTTTGGATAACTCTTAATTACAAGCTAAGTCAATTTTCATAAGCTAAATATATTCTTAATTTATTTACTTTTCATTTCTGATATGACTTTACAATTCTATATTCGGCAGTAATATAAGGATGCTAGTACTGAAAACATCACTTCATACCTGTCATTAATGACGTTTGTCACTGAAGAAATTCTTTAATAAGTATCTTGAATCTGATTATACGCACAAGAGATCTTTGAGAGTCTAATGCACACATGCCAATAGCAAATGCATGTAAGAAATGCCACTATTTGCAAAATGAGTCACTGGATGTTATATAAAAATGTAGGTACTGGCATTCCTCAAGTAACACAGGAAGTTGAGACAGCAGTCAGTGTGTGCAGTTGGTTCCTATAACCATGCATAAAGCTTGTTAAAAAAAAAAAAAAAAACAACCAGGAAAAAAGTGATATCATTTTTTAAAATTGTCTGAATATTTGTGCCTCATATTGTATATTACTTGTGGCCATGACAACCAATGATTGTAGCAAGACTGCAATGCCTCTGCAGTCTTACCACAGCAGCAGCCTACTGATGTGCTGCATGCAGCGTACCCAAAGGATGCCACCAGGTACCATGTGAATACCTGCCATCAGATGTCTGCACCAGAAACGCTGTTTTAATGAACACACTGGAGCCAACACCAGTAACAGCTTTATTTCTGTTTCTAATGTAGGCCAAGTTATTCAGTTCCCTGAATGAGGCATCTGACACCTTGCAGGATTAGTCTATATACCATTTTAAAGCTGGGAGAAGCTTAAGGATACTACAATGTCATTTTTATACCCCTCCTATTTATAACAGTCTCCTCTCATTACCTGAAATACACAGTGACGTGTAAGAACACTTCTAGAAATGGCTTAACAAGTAATTAACATTAACCACATTGAAAGCAGGATTCAAATTTGATTAAGCTTTTAAAAATATCCACCTTTCTGACTTGCAGTACAGTATTTTTCAAGATACTAATTTTTAGATTTTCTTTTTTTTTTT
This sequence comes from Scytalopus superciliaris, assembly GCA_013400415.1. Lineage (NCBI taxonomy): Eukaryota > Metazoa > Chordata > Aves > Passeriformes > Rhinocryptidae > Scytalopus > Scytalopus superciliaris. The sequence goes on along the minus strand of VXBX01004607.1, from coordinate 342,311 downwards.
CATAGCAGTTTTGATTTTCTTTCCCTTTTTCATCTACGTTTTCATTTTTTGGGTTTTTTTCTACTGCACCGAGTTTAACATGTATCAACTCCTGACTGCTTTCCTGTGTTAGCTGTGGTTCCCGATTTAGTTAAAGGTACTTCCAGGAAGATATGTCAGTTGTATTAGTAATGTACGGGCCTTTTAATTCTGTGTAAAGGTTTGGTTTACAAGGAAGGTGGAAAGCAAGAAGTCTTAGAAATGCAGATTATCAAACAGCCATTCAAACTGCAAATGATAAAAACCTCAAGCTTTTGGATTGTACATCAAACCATCTGATGTGTGTATGTAAATAACACCTTTAAGTAAGAAATAAAATACTATAGTGTAAGAAAGCCCAAAATATAGCTGAAATTTACATATATTGTACAATTCTGAACAAATTCATTATTCTGTTGTGGATCCTCAGTTCTCATTACGAATGTGTAGCATAGTTAACAGAGATGCTTCGGAACTTTTGTGGGAAAGGCCAAAGAGAAAAATAAAACTTACCAAAGTTATTACATCTTAAAGCACCACAAGTCATTAAATTACATTTAAATGAAAAGGAAAGGAAACAAACAAAAAAAAAAAAGGTAATATGATTGTGTAAAATGCCAGTGGGAGAAATGTTGGGTTCCTCCATCCTAGCAAACACAGAGTAGCCTTTTTTCCAGTGCACAAACATGTCATCAAAGGCTGTGTGAAATGGTAGTGTATTTTAAGAGGAAGCATTTTCTGGATTTGGTGGCTCATGTAGCTGAATGGTGGTTTTATTAAGAGGCAGATCAAAGTAAGAGCTGTGTGGAAATACATAAAACCTAAAAAAAGAGAAGAAGATAACTAATTGCTTCTTTATATTCATTTTTAAGGGAAATGAATATGACTTTGAGAACATCTGAAAAATCAATCAGAATTTTAAATATTGGAATAATTGGACACCTTCAAGTGACTTGAGAAAATAGACACTGGTTTTTTGGAACAGCAGATTGCAAATGTGTTGCAGATGAATGTAGCTGGAGATGCAACACAGAGGATATTTGGAAGGAGTATATAGAACCAAAACATGGTCTCCATATAAGACCCCTGAGCAAGGTGAAGAAAGAACAATCTAATTCACAGTGACAGATGTCTGTGACAGAGAGAATTCTGGCTGTAACTAGGAAAATAATGGATATCTTCTATTATAAACATCTTGGGAGACTTTTTTTTCAGCCTCAGATCTGAGCCTGTGAACACAAAGTGAGGGAATTTGTTCTTGCAATAAAAGTTCCAGTATCTGACTTCCCATTCTTCAACATCCAGTTAGACAGGAATGGAAGCAAAAGATCCCATGCATTACAAAACAGCATGAAATATTTACAAGTATTTTAAACAAACTTTGTTATTCCTCTTTCACATTATTTAATTCACTGGGTTGCTACCTTTGAATGGCAACAAGGATATGAATCCTTCAAACGTATAATTACTGGTGTACATCTCCTCCCACTGCCTTCCTTTTCTTCAGGAATAATCACACCCTCATTGTACCTCCCTGCATTGGTGGGTCTCTCCACCAAATTTCAGTATAAGCTTTTGTCTCCCCCACCTGCCTTTCCTTCCCTACAGGCCCCGTTTTTCACTTGAAGCTCCTTGCAGACATAAATGCAGGCAACACAAGAGAGTCCAGCTAGCACTGCTGCCCTGAGCCACTGCCACACTGCCCCAGTCACTCCATGTAATGCAGCAATCAGTACAGAGCAGCCTGGAGAACTATTACAACACAAAATGAACAGCCAGAGGTAAGACAGAGATCGGTCTTGAGACGAACTGCTCCTGAGCTCTGGATGATATTTCTTTCCTCTCCCTCCATTATTGATGGTGCAATGAAGCGCTTGTTTTTGTTACAGTCTGTGTACATAAGGCAGCAGAGAAGTTGTTTTTCACTAGTCCAATAACCCCAAAATTTGAAAATATTGAGGTTGTTGATGAGAATTAACTTTGAAAAAATGCTAATGGCAGAGCAAATCAGTCTGGCAGCAGGCTTCATGCAGACTATGGGATCAACCCACAAGGCTTGATTTGTCTCTCACTTACACATTTATGCTTGAGGGGGGTTTTGTTGTTTGTTTTTTGGGTTTTTTATAAACCCACTCTTCACCTTTTTCAGACTCACAGCAGTTAGCATTTGAGTAGATTCAAGCCTTAAGTGGGATATATTCTGCAACTTTCATTTTTGTTCAACAGTATGTCAGTGACAGAAACTTTCATCAGTTTCAGTATGAAGAGGACTGGTTCTCCTGTCCCCATTCTTGTCATTCATCTAAAACAAAAACAACAACAACAACAAAAAAAACCCATAAAGTAAATTCATTTCTTTTCATATTTTAAACATAAGAAAGGGAGTTCATTCCATCTCGGGGGCTGCCTTGTGTTTAACACTTTAAAAAAAAAAAAAAAAACAAACAACTGAAGAGTTCCAGACTGGCTTGGGCTGCAGAATTACACATACTGCTAAGAAGAGAAACCTTAAAAAAGTAAATCTTCTTGCAGAATCCCTAGGAGATGCCTTCCAGTGTAAATATAATTTTCATAAGAGGAAGTAAAATTTATCAAATAACCAGCTGTTGGCCCTGATGGGCCCCTCTAACAGAATTTTTAAAAGCTAGGAAGGTGGAAAAATGTACTAAAATATGGGTTGAACTTGCAAGCCTGAGCTAAACCCTACAGGGAAGAAACTTCAGATCTAACAAAATGAGCAAAAGCTATATAGCATAAAAATCTCCAAACGGTAAATGAGTCTCCACCATTCCTGGAAATTATCTGTCTTTCCATGATGTTTACTAGCCTCATGACCCATGGGGTTTATGACAAGCTTTTCTCTTGCCATACTACATTTTCCATTTAATTCAGCATTAATGTATTCTAGAAATTTTGAGGCATCTTCCCAATAATATAAATCCAGAGGGCATAAATCTTTGGCTACTATTTTGACTGCAAAACAGTTTATCTGCAGGTGTTCATTTTCCATGTAAAACCTTCTTATAAGATGAAATTTGCTATGTATACAACACTCTGAAAGGTGAATGTCCTTTTACAGGTTTGAGTAAAATTAATTCAGCCTTCATGAGCACATGCTGCAAATACTTCACTCTGTAACCATAGGCACAAAGAGAGGGGTATTTTATTCTCCATGTTTTACTACTCAAAATAGATTACTCAGTATTGTCTGAACTTCAGGCTTGACAGGTCTGAAAATTGTTCTTCCAGAGATGAGTGGGAACAGCACACCTTTCTATTCCCCAGGACAAATGGGAAATAGTAGAATCTCTCTTCCTTAAACCTCCCATAATATCTCACAACTTACTTTCATTTTAATTATAAGAATGCCTTCAGCCAAAATGCTTTGTAGGAAGGTGAAGAGGTTTAGCAAAATAGAAGGTTC
>VXBX01004607.1:316342-338424 GCA_013400415.1 Scytalopus superciliaris | reverse complement strand
CCATTCTTTCTTCTGCATACATAGTTTTCTTGGTGACGAATTTTTAAAAATGTATCCTGACACTGCATCTTGGTTATGAATAGTGCAGGTGTGAGAATAAATAGTTCTAATAATTTATCAAAGAAACATCATCACTAAAGGCAAGATAAAATCCATATAAAAATTGGCATGCATTATATATTGCTCTGCCAGTTACTCCATCAATGAGGGAATTTTTTCCAGTATTCATTTAGAATCCTAGAAATATGAGTATTTAGCACTATAGATAACAAAGTCATAATGTAAGTGAATAGGAGCAAAAAAATTCAACTACTGAAATGAAAGCACTCTAGCAAATTGACTGGATTCTAGTCAGTTTGTAAAGTTTTAAATCCAAACTATCTACATAGTTTTCATAAAAGCAGTATACATTTTTCAATATTGATGGCTATAACAGGCGCTGGAAAATTATTGGCAACTTTAAAGATTGCACAACCTTTGCTAACTTTTCTGGGGGCAAGCATTTCTGTCCTACATTACAGCTTGTTTAAACAAAATAGAATCTGCAATAAAAAGTGAAGCAGACATATTCTGGATTCTTCAGAGCATGGTCCAAAGAAATTAAAAGGGTTACTAAGGTTTCTACAGTAGGAAAAAAAAATGGAAAATTAATTCATTAAGCTCAATCTTGAATGTCTTGTGATTTAATAGTAGATATATTGTATATATTACAGTTGCAAAATTATGAACAACAGTTTGTTTGAGAAGTGAGTTTGTCTCCCTGAGAAACCTTACTGAAGTATTACTGATTTTTTGTACTAAGGTGTTGCAGAGTTTTATGCAAAATTGTCTGAATTAGCATAAAAGAGTTTATTGAGAGGGTATAATAAACTCTGTTCCAAAGATAATTTCATCTTTTAAAAGTTTGTCTAATCTGCACTAGATATACTGCTTTATTATGCCAGTAAATACAGACATACAGAATGATAGCTGAGATGGTAGGGTTGCTTTCTATGGTTGAAAAGATACTTATATTGTTCTTTCAACTATTTTTTTTTCTACAAAAATAAGTTATGGCTTTCTCAGTTTTTGACTAATGATTTGTGAGAATCTTCTGTTCATGAAAGTAACAGATTTATAGATCTCACAGGCAAAATTTAGCCAGGCAGTTACTATGCAAATTTTTTTCAAATTTGCCTGTCATTGTGGCTTAATCTTTACTTTATCTGCTTTATCTGCCAATTTTTGTATAGGAAAAGAAATCTCACAAATCCTGCAAGGAAGAGTGGAACCATAGCCTCATACAAATCTTCCAAGTTCAGCACATCCTCTTCCCCATCTTGATCATCCATATGTTATATGATGAAAAAAATCAGTCTTTCTCCCAGTCAGTTTCTCAACCTTCTTCACTTGTCAGAAGAAGTGCTATTATTATATATAGCACAGTAACACCTAGAGATCACAAGTGAGACAGGAAGTCAGGGTGCAATTTATCTCTCTAAAAGTAGATTACTAGCACTGATTCAAGTGTTTTGCTCTTTGGAAGCCGCTCACCTGAACTCCTCTCTCCCACCAAGCAACACTTTTACTGTCTTCTCTCATGCAGGCATTGAGATGTCCACAAGAACATACTGCTTGCTTTGCATACATTCTCCATGCATATCCATGTTATTCTATGCATTTAAAGCTTGGCTGAAGCTTGTCATAATTCAGCTGTCCCTTACTGACAGCTGCAATAAGCTTTTATATGGTCTTTATACGACCATTAATGTTTGAAAGGCCAGGACCCACCAGCTGGGCATCTCTCGAATAAGACACCTCTCAAGGTGATGGCAATCCCTAAACTACATATGTTCATGCATCTGGCTTGTTGCCTGGTTCAGCAATATTAAAGAAAGAAACTTACTGTATATCATGGAAACTCCAAACCAGGTTCAAAAGAGACAGGCAAGAAAGTCTATTATATAGAGCTTGGTAGGAGTGAGTATTCAGGGAAAGGGGAAGTTTACATTTACCAGTGGATCCAGCTGGGCTCACACGAGGCACATGAGGTTCCAGGACAACCAAAGAAGCCCCATCTAGTGAGCATAAACAGACTAATATAAAGACAATAAAGATGAACTGTGGTCAACTCTCCAAAATAACCCCACGTTTGCCAAACAACACATTATTTTCATATACCACTTGCGAGGAGAGAAAGACCATGTGGACATAGCACTTCAGGGCACCCTTGTGCCTTGCCTGTAGGTACTGTTTCTGCAGGCCAAAAGGCTCAGGGTGGGGCAGCCACCACCAAGAAGGATGAGGCGAAGCTGAACTAGGGATAGCCAGGTGAACAAAACCTGCCTTGAAGCCAGGTGGAGCTCCTGGAGGCAGGCAGGCTAATCCACAGTTACGAAAGAGAGTAGCTCTCCAGCACCACGGGCACCAAAGGCAGGTTAGAGCTACAGTGGCTTATCAGGTACAAGATACTGTTGTCATGATCTGCAGCCCTAATCCAGCTCTAACTCAGAAGATGAGAACCCTCTCAGCAAAAGTAAGCACAAACAGGTAAATTCAATGAAAATAGAAAAGTATTTTATATGGACTGAAAAGGTGATGCTGGATGCTATACCATAAAAATTAATGAAAACTAACAAAAGTTGTAACAGAAAAAGAGAAAAAACAATCAAGAGTTTATGAGAAAAAAGCAATCAAGAATTTATGATTGTCTTGTTTATCTCATTGATCATTTCCTATTTTTTCTTCTGGATAGTTCCTATCCTGGAGAAGGAGCAGACGACACCACCCCAGGCACTTTGACGCAGTCTTGGCAGGTCTCTGTTCAGGGTTGGTGTGAATAAAGGCTCTTCTTTTCTGCTTACCTTCCTTTGCTTCACAGCCATGCCTTGCTACTGCTGTCTGACAAGCAGAGGTACTAGTAGTAGTAGTATCAGCAGGAGCTGCAGGGGCAGCAAATTACCTTCAGAGTCATGGGTGTGCTAATAATAGGAATTTCACCAACAGGGCTGAGTTTGTGCAGTGCAGCTCTAAAAAGCTTTCTTGTCCCTGACTCCCTGCAGAGGGGCCATGCTGCCTCAAAGAAGAAGACATGGTACACCAGCACTCTTCTTAAAATGATTGCTAAAAATAACAAGCTCTGGGGAAATGAGTGTGTGGAATAAAGAACTCCACACAGAGTTTCAATAAAGAAACTCACCCACATGTGAGTTTCTCTTGGTGTGACCACCACACTGGGAATGCAATATGGTGAACATTGATAAATGGTCTAGGCAGGGACAGGCATCTAGAGATTAGAAGCAAATCTTTAAGCTGAATAACTTCCATGGAAGGCTTTCCCATGCTGATCTAATTACTTGGCAGAAATGCAGAGCAGAAAGGCTGCTCTGCAGCTGTGCTCCTCTCTAGTGAACAGGGCTCCACTGGTGACAAGTGGAGTGAGCAGAAGTGTCTGCCTGGGACTCTATAGACCATTAGACTGCTCAGGAAATATGGCTCAGGAGAGTTCCTAGACTGAGAACAGAGCTGTGGAAATTGGGTACTGATAGGCTGAATTCCCACACATCACGTACCTGCCTTGATATTCTGAGAGCTGGAAGAATTTGTGACAGATGTGAGAATGCCTGACCTCTCCCCACACCATCCTAGGAAAGACAGGGAGAAAGTCCAATATTTTGAAGCGGATGGGGTATTCATGGGTTTGCAAAGTGCCTCCACTTGGGTGAGACTCATTTTCTAGTGCAGGACAACTTGGTGACAGATGGCACAGTGCTGCCTGCATCAAAACTTAACCTGGACCAAACCTAGTCTGTTATCAGCTGGTACAAGGTCAATTCAGGGGCTGAAAAACAGAGGAAGGCCCAAGAAAAAGAACTTGGGAATGCAGAGAGATGTTAGCATTTCCTGGTCTAAGACATGACTTCACTGTCAGGGCCAAAAAAAAGTTCAGTATTACAGAGGAAATATGTGAAGACTGGCTCTGATCTTTTAGCAAATAATTTTCATGATATTGTCCTTCTTCACAACATCAGAATGGAAGGGAGAAGCTCCTTCCACTATGAGGTATGGGTCATTTTTCATATGTTTAGGTATTTTGGCGAAGGAAGCTTTTGCAAATTTGCTGAGACTCAATTTCTTTTCTCGCCTTTCTCTTTAAATTGCGAAAAGCTGAGAAAACATAAGTAGTTTGCTCAGCTTTTATTTCTTGTACAGTCCTAGCTGGCACATTTAAGTCCCCTTCTGTCCTATGCCATTAGCATTGTTTCATCTCTTCCCCACCCCTCTACTCATGGTTATATTTATCTTAGTAAGTGGATTTAGCCCAGTAGGAATAGATTTGTAAAAGAGATTAACTGCTGCTGAGTACCAGGTGCCCAGCACATGTATTTCACATGGCTGAGGATGTGTGCAGGTACCTTGATACACCACCATGAAGTTGAACCACTATAGAAAGCACAGTTATCCAGACTTACCCCACTGCATAAACATATCAGAGGAATTCTGGCTCTGCAGAAGCTCATTTTTAGGAACAAGTTTTAAAATAAATATGGAAGTCTCCTCATAGTCAGGTGAATTGTATTCTCAGAGGACTTACAGTACAGTCCTCTCTTTTTTTTCTACAATGTTTGTGAATATTGCATTAACTCTTCAGAGAGTTAATTCTGTAAAATACTTATGGTCCTTTCCTCTCCAAAATATCAATATGGGAAGAAAATCATCCTTGATTTCAAAATAATTATCCATAGCCAGTGAAAGGGATATTAATTTATTTACTGCAGGATGAAAGCAAGGTCTTGCATATCCAAATCACCATTATCTGCTTCAGAGGATTCTTGAAGAGCAGAATATTTTATAATTGCATGTTCCTTTGTAGACATGTAGCCTGAGATACTCATGCAGTTCTTACCCAGTTAACAAATGGCTAAACCAAGGAATGATGGTTCAATGATGCCACAGTGCATTACTGTAATTTTAAACGTATAATACAACTTACTAGGCCTATGATAAGACCCACTCTTTAGTTTATTTTTAGGACTGATTTGATTTTAAGAGGGTAGGTCACTGACTTGCCAGATAACATGATCCATGTATTTTCAACACAAAGCTCCTTTCCTTCTCAATAACATTTTTAAAAGTAGACCTGTGAGTCTACTCTCCTACACAAAAGTCTATTTTTCAATATCATGAAAATGTCCACACATTTCTACTAGTACTCTAGTGGAATGCTAAGAAAATAAAATCTCTAAGGTTTTATTACAAATAAATATATATTTTAACAGTAATATGCACTTTGCTAAACTGACAGCCCATTTTCTGCATTTTCCTCATGTAAATTTGTAGATGTCAAAATCAGTACTTTCTGAAAAAGGTACAACCTGGCAAACCATCATCCCAAACACAGACCTCTTCAAAGTTCCATTTTACTTTGGAATGATTCCGCCACTGTGACTAAAATAACACACAACACTATTTCTTCTACAAATAAAAACTGAGTGACTTTGCTTTGTCCTACATATAAGCCTTGTGGACTGCACATCACAGATATTTCATACACATTCATCCATCATCCTTGTTTCCTTTCTACAGTACTAAATCATACTTTTTACAGTCCACACTTCAGCTGCCAAAAAACCCTTAAAATGTATATGAAGCCTGCTCTAAATTATTTAATAAAGCTTCACTGTCATAAATCTTACGATACCCAAAGTGCTAAGTGAAAGTAAAGATGCTTTACTGTACAGGTGAGTGCACAGCTTCTCCTCTTATCTGATTTTACCTAATGTGATTCAGAGTACTTGAGAGATCCTCCACAAACAGCATAGCAAGAAGCCTCTGCTTCCTCTATACTCCTCCCTCAGTGCACACTGCAGAGCACTGGTTCCTCTTTTCTACTTAGCTACTGGTTTTCACAAAACTTTAGCAGCTTCATGGTATGAAACACTGAGTTTGATTTACAGTAAGTGACTCCACCAGAAGTTTTCTGAGCGGACAGACAAATACATGTAATCACTACATAAAAATTCATCACTTGAAACACCAAGCAATAAACTAGTCAGCATTTTTATTTTAGAAAATACCTGAATTTCAGTGGGGTTTTTTTGTTTGTTTTGGGGTTTTTTAAATAAGAATAATTAAGGAATCCTGTAAGTAAGAAATTACTAAAGCTTCTCATTTTCGGATAACTAGATTCCATTTTAACATAATTATTTTTATTTCTGGACAGGTTATAAGGAAATTATTCACAAAAGGTGTTAGATGAAAAGTACTTAAATGGAAACGATTTTACAATTTGATAAATTAAACTGAAAAACAGAAGGTTCAGAAAGAAAATGCATCTACTTCACTGGTAGTGACACTAATTTTCTAAAGTTTTGTTCTTCAAGTAGGAAATAGAAGACATTTTCAACTTGGCTTTATTCCAAATTTCATACATGAGAGCAATCAAGTTAGCTTTCATAGCTTAGTTAGAAAGGCTCAGAGTAATTAACAGAAATATAATTTAAGAAAATTGTACCTTCTTGAGTACCACATTTGCACTGAGACAGCATAATTGCTTCACTTTGGGATACTGGAAAATTCATGTATTCCCTAGAATCTAAAGTGCTAAACCTAATGTTCTCTATTTGGAAGGAAAAGGGTAAAGGGCTAAAGAAAAGTTAAAAAAGTTTTGGCTCGTTTCTCTGATGGAACATCCTTCTTATGAGCAAAAAACCAGCTTCATTTGAAAGAAAAGTGCATATTTGAGAGACAACGTTAAATGAGTTTGCTGATGCAAAACTCTAGAGTAGGAATTAATGAGGCATCAATGTTAAAACTCTAGAGTCAGAACTCAAGTAAGAACAGGCATTCATACCTATAATTATAGCTTTATTACCCATTTTAAACATGTTCCAACAAAAACAATTATTTACTCTTAACAAATCTGTAGCTCCAGCCAAGGCAGTGCAAGGATGCTACTATGACAACCAAAGCAACAACAAAATGGCTGGGAAATCTGAAAATTCATGACCCTGCACTACTCTGGAGTTCAGTCATTCACATTTTTGTAGATCAAAACATTTTTTTCTCAATAGACATCCACTTACAAGTGTTTCATAACCACACAGAGTGTTTAGTAGCCAAAATGTTGGCACATTCTGGCTATTAAATGAGAAAAATACATAATAATTAGATTTATTAACATTTTGCATACAATCAGCAAGTCCTATTTTAACAAAAAACCCAAAAAACAAAAAACCAACAACAAACAAACAAACAAACAAACAAACAAACAAACAAACAAACAAACAAAACCAGAAGAGCCAGAATCTTCTATCCTTTGTACTGTGACCATCCTTCTAAGATTGATGTTGGGGGCTGACACCATCAGCTGGCTTCACGCACCAGTAATTCCACCATTAAGAAATTAAAAGAGAGAACACACTCTCTTAACATTGCTATAGTAATTGAGAAGGCAGCAGTTTCGGACACAAAAGACAGGAACAGCTGCAAGCTTAGGAAAACCAGGCAGCTGTCTTTGGTGGCAGTCAAACCTGGGTAAAATCATTCCCAAAACAGATGGAAAAGTTCTTACCTATCACTTTGTGGGCACAAGACCATTGGGGAGCCTTTCTTGCTGGTGATCCTGAGAGAGAGATCAGACAGTGCAGAGTCAGAGCGGCTGTGGGAGGAGGATGGTCTGACAGCTGTACTACATTTTATTTCTAAACAAGAAGCCTGGTTTACTTACTTTTGTCTTAACCATAAGGCAAGAAAATTTAATTTTGTCTACAGTGCTGAGAAGGTGTGAGCCACTTCAGACTGGAGGCTGCAGGATTAATGTTGTCAGTAAATGTATGAATTTGAGGCTATTTTTTTTTCATTGGTACATTTTGATTCACTAAATGCTGCTTCTTTATTACAGGATGTACTATAAGGCAGTTTTCTGGTGCTGAAATGAATCCAGGCTTAATTTGGACAAAAATGGATTGCTAAGATCAAGCCCAAAAGCAGTGAAAGCTCACTAAGATACCCATTCTATGGTGCCAATTATAAGAGGGTTTTGAGCTCTTTTAGCCAATGCTTTTTTTCCTGCCAAGTTCAGTAAGAGTTGCAATGCAAAGGACAGCCACCAAAATGAAAGTCCGTAATTTGCAAATAAGGCCTTAAGTATGTTTTATAATTCTTGCATTTTCCATTTTGAATATAGGACAAATTATATTTGCACCACAACCTTCTCTTTGGGGTTCACTAAATGCCAAATGGATCGCTTTCATAATAACTTTCAGATTTGAATGACCATTCTGTTTCTATGCATTATCTATTTTTAGCCTAAGAAGCCCATGAGGAATCATTCTGAGCTGCAGAATATGGTGTTTACTGTTTTATCCTTTCAAAACAGTTGCAGAGATTTTAATGGAGAGAATAAAAGAAAGCATAAAATTAATTAAAGCAGTATTACAGCTAATCTGCTCCTCATAATATTGCTAAAAATTGTCTTGCACAAATTCAGATTTATACAACTGCAAGCTAGTCAAAAATCCATATATTTTCCTGCTAAGTTTTAAAGTACTATGAAAGCATTAGGACTGGTACCTCAGACACAAGATCATCCTTTCAATTACATGCAAGCCATTAACTGATTTGAGATCCCATTACTATGCTGCATAAGATAAATACTATTAAATTGCACTTTGCAGTAGTCCCTGTCATACTTCATGGTCCCTAGCAATAAAACTGAAAGAGCTTTTAGGAAAACCCCACTCAGGTTGTGGTTTCACAGCAGTGTAAGCCAGCCACCATGATGCTAAATTCTTACACAAGGGCGTGAGCCCAGCCCTGACACATCTGATGGTATTGTAAATAACCTCAGGAGAAGCTTGTGTGTTTGGGAGCTAACTCTACCAAAGTGGAGGTGGGAAAAAAGGGGTTACTTATCAGAGAGATCATCTCCCTTGATGGGGTAAACCCATAGTCCTACCATGGTGGTGGATGGTGGCAGAGGGCACAGTGGGACTGACTGAATCTTCCAAGCAACTGCACCCTTAGAGTCTTGGGGAGAAAAGCGACCTTCAACTCCTTGTCCTGCTGCCATCAATCTCATCTCCTCTCCCTCCACAAGTCCTTGTTAGTTCCTTGATCAAATTTAGGATGAGAAATTATTTCCCTGACAGTTTAGCAATAAAGCAGTAGATTGTGTTTTCAAACACCCTCTGCTTGCTACGGATGTTATATTACTGCAGGTTTCTGGGTGAATAAGGAGGTGAGAAGCACATAAACCCTAGCACATGCAATTATCAGGCACAGCCTGAATTCGTTTCAGTTTGAGGCCAAACTACTCATGGCTTCATGATAGTCCAGGGTTTTGCTCATGTCATGCATTATATAACTGCAGGGAGGTGAAACACGGAGAGCGAGCAGCCTCTGGAACTAAAGTCTGTTTGAGGCTTAACCTGCTCTGTCACTGTGCTCCTTTCTAGCCCCCAGTTACTGCCTCTTGCACGGCCCTGCACAAGGCAGCTCACTTAGCACCAAGTCAGGCATTGCCTAATATTGTTGTGCTTGGCACAGTGGAGACATATCCCAGGAGCTTTTCCATTGATTTGACTGGGCTTTAGATGATCCTTGTAAATACTAAGATAAACTTCTAAAGCTGGCAATTCTAATTATGCCTGGCAGGAAGATTTCCTCTGATATCCAGGCACAATAGTAGCAAGCCTTGAAGAATAAAAGCTGTAAAAGTTTTTTTTAAGGAATAATGTCACTGTCTGCATAAGTACCAGTATGCAAGATCACAGCCTGATTTGATTTTGTTACATTTATGCCACAGCTTTTACCATCTTGGCATTTTAATTATTAAAACTTTATACTTCTGTTTCTCCTTCTATAGCAAGAGTTGATGGATTTGAAAAACCACATGGGGAAATAAATAAATAATGTATATTATTTATATATAGCAGTACATAGCAGAGAAGTTGTTTTTTTCTTTCAGTACATATCATACATCTGACAAGCATAGACTTTCTGATAGATTGGACTTCTGAGTGAATTTGTCTGTGATTTTCAAGTTATACCCTGAAAAATATAGAAAGCATGGAAAAAGTATGAAAACTGCAGCTTTACTTTTCATTTCTTATTTGTTTTCAGTGCTTTGCATTTATTACATAAAGCATATTATTATCATAGTTTTAAATAAGATTTTAATTTACTTGTAACTTTCATAGAGATACTGTACTAAACAATCTAAGTGTTCACAAAATGTTTTTCTTGTAAACTGCTTCAAGAGTAAGCTGAAAAATTAATAAAGAATCAGCTTGTTGCTGAGTTCATAGATGCATAGTCAGTTCTATCATACAAGAAATCCAGTTTCTCAGACCACTGCTCTCATGGATTTCCTGCTCCTGGGATTTCACCCCTTTTTCTTGTTACAGTAGTGGCTATATATAAACTTGTCATTGTCTCTTCCCACTGTAAGATCACCCCATAGTGGGGTATTCTTTCTGGGCAGTTAAGACTGTATCAGGTTTTCAATAATGTTCATAACATGGGTCAAAGCACTGACTTCCTGAGTCTGCCACCAGTTAGGTACATGACTAGTGGTAGACCTGCAAACAGTTAGTTTTGCCTAATGATATTGGCTCTGAAACCTAATAACCTAACTAAAGTAATAACACTATTAATTTCACTTTGCTGGGTGGCTGCCAATAGAGCTCGGAACCCACAGTCCACTTACAGCCCCCAGACACATGCTCTGCCCTTTTCCTCATGCCTTAGGAGTACCCAGGAGATGAGCTATGAAACAATTCTTCACATTTTCATGGAGTGTGCTTATTTAGTTCCTCCATTTGTCTCATGGGGCTGACGCTGCCACGAGGAAGGTGGCAGGAGGACAAGGTGCAGGTGGGAGGTAGAGAAGAGCACAAGAGCACTTTGCAGTGCCAACTGCCACACCACAAAGAATGCCCTCCTTCCCAGAGCTGGGGCCTCTACCAGACTATTTCCTTTGCCTTGAAAAGCTTCAAGTAGCTTGGGGGTTGCCACATCCATAGGTCCCTTCATCTGACATCAGTGTATGGTGAATACAAGATTTTGTGCCTCAAATATTACACTGTAGGGACAACAAAAGTAATTGCAATTTTGTTTCAGGCTAGAGGAGGAAAAAAAAAGAAGAAGAAAAAGCAGTGTACATCTTGTAGTGCTTTGCTTCATATTTAGTTCAATTAAATCCTTCATCTTATATGTAAATGAAATGGCCAAACAATTTCCACTCTGTTAACTAATATCCCATGGAGCTTAGGGCCAGCTTGTACACAGGGCTTTGGTAATAACCAGAAGGTACATTTTGAAGCAGTGCACTGGAATTAGAAATTAATTAAAGGGGTGAATTAATACTAACATCAGTAAGCGAAGACAGGCAAGAAATAATCAGCAAGTAGCAGAAAGTGACATACATACGAGGCAAAATGGAAACTGATAGCTGCTACAAAGGAGGCAGGTAGCATCCAACCTAGAATACAGTGGCTTACACAAATGCCTAATCCCTGGACATGCCCAGGGCTGGGGAAACAGGAGACTGGCACCAGGTTGATGCCACTCCCCCGTGGCACTGTGGTACCCAGAGAGCAGTCCAGCTGCCCAGAGGACAGACTTTGGCATCCCTGCAATTCCTCATTAATAGTTGTTCACCCCTGTGTCAGAATCCGTGTAGGGTTTGAGGCAGGTCTGCACTCCCAATGAGGAAGAGGTTTGATAACACCTACAGCAAACCTAGTTTAATGACTTTAGTCAGTGTCCAGTGAGGGGTCAGCAGCATGGGCTGGCCCTGCAGATTCAGAAAGATGCTCAGTGCCACAGTGAAGCCTGAGCCAGTTCACCTCGACTGTTGCTGCTGAAACCAGCTCAGCTCTGCCTGCACAGATGGCAGTCACGCCTCTGACTGCAGCCTGGGCACATTCTTCAAACAAGTCCATGGGTATATCAGTGCATCAGCTACAAACTAAGATAAACTGGATAGATCCAAAACATCGTTGATCCTTTCCCATGACCCAGCCATATTTACTGCCCTGTAATGGTTTTAGGGTGAATGAAGTCTATGATGTGTTTTCCATCTCTGAATTTTAAGGTTTAGTAATACATAATACACGTCAGAAATAGAAAATACTGAATTATTAGATATGGCATTTCAGGTTTCCTCAGGCTATGTAAAAATTAAATCAAAGTATGCTGTACCTTTCCCACAGTCAGAGCAAAGACCCAAGGCAAAATCAACTTCTCTAATCTACTTTTCTATTTCCAGTATGTATTTTACAAATATCTTTTGCCTTATCAATTATTTTACAGATACTAGGGGCAGCCTGTGATACATTATTGAAAAGAAAGAAGGCTGTTCATTTGTAGCCTTATGTATAGAAAGTGAACTGCTTAATTGGATGCTTCTCACAGGCTGCCACAACTCAATTTAGTGAATATTTAATGGGCAATATAATGTAGCTATTTTTAACCAATAGCTGACAACTGCAAAATGAAAGGAAAGCTTCACAAATACAGACATTGGAATTCAATACAATGCACTGAAAAAAAATAGTCACAAAGCCAAAAACATGAACAAGCATCTACAAAATCAGAAAAGTCATCTAAAACTATTATTAAATATTTTTTTATTATCATGAGGATCAGCCATAGGAATATTAACAGTACCAAAAAATTTTACAATAGCTCAATTTTAGATTGTGATTTATTAGAATCATATCATGTTTATGATCCCATGGTATGATGATTTAATGGTTTATCAGACATTTTACATTACAAAATTTGTTTAAAATGTGATGTGGTTACCAAAATTAGAACAACCAGAGTTTTATTTCTGCATCCTTTTCATTTGCTTTTCTTCTCCCATATTCCTGTATTACATCGTCTTTCCAAGTTAGGTTAGTGTTTATCTGGCAAATCCCTTCTGAACCCAGCAACTTCTCCCCTACACTACTGTTATAGGTGTCCAGTGCCATATCTCTACAGCAGACTGCAATGAGGTATTTCAGAAGTGTAAAAATTTTGACAATTAGGAAATTATTCTTGTACTGGCACATATTTTCTAATTCTTAATCTGCAGTGATTGGTATAATGTGCCTTGTATGCATTAATACTAAGGCAAAGGTCTCAACAATTAACTTCACAGAACAATGTTCCGTACTCTCTCAAACTCTTTAAGTTAAATGCAATTCCTTTAGACCTTTTTATCCTTTATTATGAAAAAGCATAATTTAAAGTGCACAACATACAATCATAATTACTGGTTTTATACTTCTGGGTTTTTTTAATATAAATCAATAAATATTTTGTGTTTGCTGATGCAAAACATTCCTATCTTATTATCACTTTGAGAAGAATGATCAAAACTGATTACAGCATTTCAGATGAGGAATTCTCTCTATATCCTGATATGTACAGAAGGAATATTTCCACTGAAACATTCATAAATAACTATATATTTTTTTCCTTCCTGATTAAATTAACGTAATGCCTGAGACTGGAAAACAGTGGTAGAACTATTTTTCCAGTTTGATTTTTTTCTAAACAGTAATATTGTATATTGAACTATTTTTTTTTTCTGTTACCATTTTAAAACATTTTAATGCTATTTCAGATTACTTCTTTCAGCTTCTTTTACCTTCATCTCTCATCTACTGATCTAACTCCGTTGGGTCTCCCTGAGTTGCTTCACTGCTTTCTTTGATTTTGCCTAATCAACATAATTATGTATTATCTGAAAAATCTCTTTTCTAACTGTTCATATAGTTTTATTATCCAGTGATAAATAAATATACTAACCAACATCACTTCTAATGTCCCACAAAAGGGCTTCTGCAATGTTCAAAACAATCCAGGAACCATTGCTTTGCAATCTCTTAGCCAGTTTCTTATTCAGGGCAGTCATACACCTCTGACCCTGTGTGCAATTAATTTGCAGAAAACAATCTTACTGGAGATTTGTCAAAGGCTTATGAGTTATTAATTATAGCTGGTAGTTATTAATTATAGCCCATAGTCCACCGATTGGATGCTTCAAGAACAATTACTTGTGTAAAGATATGGTTCTTCTCTCAGAAACAAGGATGGTTTAGCTCTTGTATTTTATAATCTATCACTGTTTCAAAACATATATATGATGATACAAAGAAGGCTCATTGAAATAAAATTTACCTAGTACCTTTAAAATAATTTATGATTTTATCGTCTTAAAAGATCTGTACTAGTTCAGTTGAGATTAGTCTATCTTTCAAATAATTCTTTTATATTTTTCATGATGATGGTTATTAAAGACTAAAGCATTTAGAAAAAAAAATCCCACACAGTCTTAGTCACACTTTCCTGAATTGCAATAGAAGTGTTTCCCTTTTTCTACCATGCATACAACAGTATTAACTGCAGAGAGCCACAGCTGCAGTTCTTTGGTTCTGTTTTGGGCCATTTTTCCCACAGAGATGGAGCCATAATGACACGACTCCATACAAAATGCTTCAGAGGCAAATTCAGGAGGAGAGTGAAATTGATGTCACCCCAGGTCTAGTCTTTTCCTGAAGGCTTGCTGCACTGCTCCATTTCTGGGTTAACTGCCAGAACCACTTGTCCCACTGGCAGCAAACAGGCTACAAGAGGAACCCTGCTGTCTGGTCAATATGTTCCCAAGCAGTCATGCTGCCAATGTGTTCCTTTTTTTATATAGAATTGCTATGAAAAGACATACCACAATTTGAGGAGGGTGGGGGCGGGAATCCTATTGTATTAATATAAATTCTATGTTAAAACAGTTGTTCTATTTTGTTATCTTTCTGTGTTAACAGAAAGGAAAATTATTTAAACCAGTAGGCTGACAGATTTTTGAAAGTCTCTGTATAGAACTCTTAGCTCCCTCTAGTTCCTCGATTTTCACTGTATTGTATTCACTAAAATGATACACGCTTTTTTGGCTCCATGAATAGAAAATGTAAAATCTCCCATTTCTGTAAAAAAACAGCTTTACTGGAGCAAAAGAAGTTCTGAACTAAAAAGTTCAGATTGAAATTAAAAGATTGCAGGTCCTGGGATAACAGAATTGAGCAAAAGCAAAATAATCTATTGACATAGGTAGAAGAATCTTACAGGTCTTGAAGGATTAATATCAATCATCTTGAGCCATGTGGAACTTAGTATGTTTAGATTACAATAGATTTATTAGAGGTTTGTTGGCCTGAGAGTTTAGAGAGTTGAATGTCCCTCCAGAGGCAGTCATACACTCATTCCAACATAGTGGTCATGAATACCAGACATGGTATGTTGGATGAAATAATAAAATGTGCTAGTTTTTCAAATAAGTTAGAAAAATAAGCCTATGCTACTATTTTAATGAATACTGAATGTCTGGTATAGGTAGTATTAATTACAGCTTTTATAATCTCTTGTCTAAACTTAAAAAAATGGTGGAGAAGAAAAGGTTACTGAGGTCAAACAGCGCTGGGCATCTCTCTATTTTCTACCTTACAGATGGATCAATTTTGCTTTTAGCAAGGACATGTTTATAACTTTCAAGTCCTAAGAAAGAGACATTTAGTAGGTAACACATTAGTTAAATCAGAAACTCTTTGCAGGAATATAATGGTCTATCAGAAGGAAAATTTTAACCACATGTTTTTCAACAAATTTAATAAAATGGTCTTACAGGCATTTATTTAAACTTACTTATTTGCTGCAACTTACTTAGGCTTTCCTGTCTCGATTTTATGTAAAGAACTTTCAAAATATTCTTTCAGAATCCTTTCTTATATGCCTTCATATTGTTCGTTAGACAGCACTGCAACTAAACCATTGAAAATTTAAGAACTGACATCTGATGCCGTTGATTTAAAAAAAAATAAAAAAGGCAAACTATATAACACTCCTCTGAATTATTTTTCTGAAATGTGCCCTAATAGCACAAGAAATTTTCATTCAGACATGATATCTAAAATGCCAATATACTGCTATATTCCTTTTCTTCTTACAGCTACACTTTTGAAAAGACATTATAATGAGCCATATATATGTGACTTGGAGCAAATCTTTTTTTTGACAATTTTATGGAAATGCAATTACTGTTCTGCAAGTGCAGTTTCTACTTTTCAGTCTGGTTTTAGGATGTGCTTTCTTCTTCTCAGAACAATAGTCTCTTAACTTCATTAAATATTCTTAAAGCACTCAGATGATATTGCACTACAACTTCAGGAACCAAAAGAATCTGACAGTTCACATCAAGTAAGGCGACTTATTATGGATAATTATAAAGGTACACAATGTCAAGGAAACTCATTATAGTGTCAAGACACCATCAATGTACGAACGTCACCATTTTAAAATTAGAAATAAACAGAAGTAGGTAGTAACATAAATAACCACTACAGAAGCTCTTGACACTTCAAAGGTTTTAAGCTACTTAGGCTTACAGAGGTTTTAGCTATCACACAAAAACAAATGTTATGGTCAGGTCACCACAGACTCCCAGAGCCACCTTTTTTTGGCCAGGGTGTGCAAATAAACAGCCTGGCTGTGGGGTGGTCACCCGTGGGAGGAAATGATTAGCCATTTACATCACAAGTGACTGTGATGAGCATGGTAGGAGAAGCAAACAGGTGATACAAACTCCCATGTTGTGCAAATATATCTGCAGTTTGGGCCATGAGTGTTTTTAATAACATGGGGAGTGTTTGCAGGCAGTCAGTGGTCAGAGCTGTACGACATGCNAGGGGAAGGGGAAGGGGAAGGGGGGTGAGATTGAAGTCTCATAGGGAGGAGTAGTTATGACTACTCATGACATTCAATGGGAAAAAACAAAGAGACATTCAGCTGGTAATGGCTATACTTGTTTGTCAGGAAAAACATCTGGATCACTGAGGGAAATAGTGAATGCAATTGACTGGAAGAAAAAATGCAGGCAGAAAAACATGAGTGAATGTGGTTCATCGAAGTAAAGAGAATTAGTCACCCCTCTTCCTGCAGAAATGTAAAAGGGGAAAATAGTAAAAGATTAACAAGATTACAAGGAAGCATAAAAGCCAAATGAGGCTTTTTTTTTTTTTTCTTTGAGAATGCCACTTAGGAAACATGAAAATATATATCTACCATCAAAATGTCAAAGTTAGAAAGTGACTAGAAAAGTAAAAAAAGGATAAAGGAGGTGGCAAACTTTACAGTAAAAATCTTAAGTGCCAAGGGAGATGAAAATTACTCTGTCACATATTTTCCAGCATAAGGTTCTTTGGTCAAATACTCACTACATGGAACTTTTGCACACAGATTTTAATTCCCTCAGTCTGCAAACCGTCACACACTTGTATAGCTTTATATTCATTAACAGGCAAATCCTCTGGCTTCAGAAAGACTACAGGCCTATGTGAACTTATGCAAGAGAATAATATTTACAAAAGCAAAAGACTATGAAAGAAGCAGAGAACAAGATTGTTCAACATTGTCCTTGGAGGAACAACTTTTGCAAGAGTTCAAGTGTCTGATGGTTAAGCAGAAGCAGGGAATGATGATAAGGTGAATTTATAGAGCACTGAAAATTATGTGAGAAGACTGAGAAGTTGTCAAATGGAGTATTAGTGAAGAATGGGTTTGTTTCTGAAGTAATTCCACATTAACTACCAACTACCTTCCCATGATAGTTGTGTTATGATTTGACTTGGTGAGATTAAAAGCAACTACTAAAGGAATTTATTTGCCTTAATCACTAGGTTTAGGTCTCTTACTATAATAGCACTTTAAACCTATTTAACACATAAAGCAAATAATTCTCCATCCTAAATTGATTCAAAAAATCAGATTATTAATGGTAGGAAAAGTAGAAGTAATGATGCTTAAGTGCCTCCAAAGGATCAGAGGCATAACATGAAGCTAAGGTTTCAGGTAAGCTTAACAGTATGCCAGAGAAGGAGGTAGGAATATGAATCAGTTTCTGCTGCTGAATTGCAGCCCCCCAAAAGGATACAGCTTGAGAAAGCAGGGGGACCGAGGTTAACCTACTTCTGTGAAGGAATGAAAAAGAAACTAGCCAAAGACCAACTCAGGAGATATAATTTTGGGGATGAAGGCAGCAAGAGTAAGGGGAGAAAACCTGAGTATCAAAGCCATGTGTGCTGCAGCAGTTAGTCCTCCCCTTGGCATAAAGAGAGTGGCAGCAGGGTCATGGTCTGGATCTCATCTCAGGGTACTTTTGGGACACAAATCACAGAAGCAGTGAGCAGCACTGAAGCTGCAGATACTGTGTTGTTTTAGGCTACATCATACACTACAGTATATTCCACCTAACATCTACAAGGTGAGGAAGGAAGTGCCTACAGGAGGCATCCAGACACTGTGGGCCCTCTTACCCTTGCAGCTGAGCTATCGGGCTTACTCCCATGGCCAAGGTTCTGGTGGAAGCACAGCTCACTGTGATGGGTCAGTGACTGGGGATGCTGCCAGACTGGAGGCCATGTGGGCAGGGCAAGGTAGGTGGGAAAATGGGCAAAAGTTAAATGTGTTGAGAGAGCAGGCTGGTGTAGGAAGCATTTAAGGACTGAGGAAAAGGCTGCAAAGGCTTAGGCAGCAGAGAGATCTGCAGGGCATGCATTTCTGTCCATGCATATTCTGCATCCTGTGGGTTTTTCTTTTCAAAGCACCAGGTGTGACCTCCTTCCATAGTGTACCCGTAAGAGCAGAAACCACTTCAGGGACGCAGAGAGTGATGCAAAGCTTAAGGAGAAGGATGGCCAGCAGTTTGGAAGGAGTTCTGCTGCATTCCTTCAGCCCTCTGCATGCAAAGCGGTTCTTGGGGACAAAATAAGTTCATTACTACACACAGACCTTTCAACTGTCATTATTCAGGACTGGTTTGCTGTGGATTGTGGAAATGTGGAAGGCACTTATAGTAAAAATGAATCTGAAACCATGTATGAATCAAATATTCATAGAGCATCTCATTCATGTTATGACAAGAGGCAGTGACAAAGGCACTAGACATAATAAGTGACTAGTTTCACTTTGCCTTCAATGTCCTCATTGGGTCCAGTAAAAGCTGGCCCATACCTACCATTCCAGCAAGGCAACCACTATGGCAGAACACTGATTATTTTTAAATGTCCTGTGGTCCCTCTGAGGACACATTCCCTCTGAGGCTGTTATCTGCTCATTTCCTTTCATTTCACTGTGTTGGCTTTTTTTTTTCCCCCCTAGCTGCAACCTTGGCTGTGACTAATTCAATAAGAAATAAAGCCAGCAAAAATGTATCGTTTGCTCTCTTCTATTGATTTGGACAAACAATACCAGTCTGCAAGTGCTTCCATCATCACATTCAGAATTTTATATTCTCTTTTTCATTTTCGGTGATGTTTTGTGTCAAACCTATCACAAATTCACCACAGTGTTTTGAAGACAAAACTGCAGTAATGACTTTGGAAGAGCATGACACCCATATAATATAGTTAACTATCTATGACGTTACCAGCTGCATTTGCCCATTGTTGCTGATACTTAACCTTTACTGTCCTTCTACAACTTGAAAGTGCTTTTCAAATATATGTTACAGCATGATCAAACAAATTTAGATAAGGCTGACACTGACAGTTTCTTTGTTTGGCATTGATTTTTCCCTAACAGAAATGCTATTAAACTTCAGCAAAAGGCATTTTTCTCAAGTACAATTTCAGCACTCCTGCTGATTGAATTGAAAAGTCTATACTAATCAGTACATGCCTCACTGTAAATAAACATGAAATATTGTGCCGCTTCAGAAAGTTTCCTGCCACAAAAACACTTCAAGCTGGAGAACAAAACAGTGTGCACATCTTTGTCACATAAGTTATCCAGATTTCTTCTCTTTTGGCTGTGAATATGGAATAACCATCCCTGGTATAAATTAACCAGGTTGTGCCCTCATTGCTTCTGTCTATTGGGAGAACAAGCTGTGGTGGAAGTCACTACCTGGCTTTGACTGAGGGAAGAATAAACAGGACAATAAAAGGAAGAGGACAGCTACAAAACCTTCCCAAGACAACTCATTAAGAGACACTCATGAAGCAACTTCCACTGTGGTTTAGTACACAGCAATCCATAATCTCCTCACTTAAACCCTAAAACTGACTGCATTTGCACACCCGAACATTGTTCTGGACCACTCTTCAGAAAAGCTGATGTTCCGGCTACTGAGGACTCACGTAACTCCTGCTACTTGTCAGAGGGACTTTCTGAGTGAGTGGCTGTAAAGACAAATTTATCCATGTTCTTTTACCATTCTAAAGTGCTGAGGCCTGAACAACAAGCCTTGAGCCAGATTTGATCTCTAAATGAACCTTCCAATGTAATGTTATATTTAGCCATGCATCTGCTTATTAGCCAAAGTTCTGCTTAATTGGTAAAGATTTGCATTTGTAATGTATGCATCTATCTTTCTGTATTTAGAGACTAGTCAAGGCCAGGGAGGCAGACGGCTGGCCGTATTAGCTATGAATGGATCTATCTTTATTCAACAGTAGTTGCTCCAAATTTAACTCCCTTAAATTTCCTCTGAGCTCTGGCCAGGCTTTGGGTGAAAACCAAGGAGAGAAGAAAGCCAGCCATTTTCCTCACTAAATAAGTGATGTCAGCTCATTCGTTTAACAATATAAAAGCTGGGCCCTTTCCCAGCAAAGACAGAGACCTCCCCTACAAGTGGACACACCACGTAGGACTTCCCAGTTCCCGGGAGTGGTTCTGCAACCCTTGGCTGTGATGGGGGCTCCCCAGCTGACATGTGGGTCTGGATGATGGGGATGTATTAACAGAGAAACTGGTGATGCATCTTTCTTAATAACTCCAGACACTCTTTGTAGTAATGACTAGGTGCATTGCTAAGCTTATCCTTTTATAGTTCTTTGCTTCTTTTGTAATTCTTTGCTGGTTTGCATTACAGTGAATTTACACACTTAGTCTTTAAAGATGTCGTCTGTTTGTGCTGACCCTCAAACATCTGGCAAAACACACTCAAAGTCAAATTTTCACTTTCCAATAGGTCTTCTCTACGAGGGCTGTGTCTTTTGACAGATATGCTTCAAATAGTCTAGCATGTATGCAGACTGAGCAGCAGGAAAGCATGGGATGGAGTAAACAGTACAGATCTCAGAAAGAGAAGAGTGGATTTCATGTTGGTCACATTACTCCTGTGAGGCAGCCTCATATATCTTTGAGACAAGAGGAGGGGAAAGCTCAGAAGAGGAAGCTGGCAAGTATCAATGAAACATATACCCATCTACATTAACCTGTCTTTCCTCAGTGAAATCTTCCTCCCATTGACAGGCCAAACTCCTACACCCAAGAAGTTTGGTTTTCACACAGCATTTCAGTCCAGCTCATGGTGGTGAACATGTTAATGCTACACCTAGCAGCTTGTTTTAAAAAAATGGTTAAAAAGCTGTATTTCCTCCATATTAGTTAATAAATAATTGCTTTGTATTTTAAGTCATCATACCATCATAGAATATCTCAAGCTGGAAGGGATCCATAAGGATCACTAAATCCAGCTCCCTTCTCCTTCCAAGACTGTGTAAAACTGAACCACATGACTAAGAACACCATCCAGATGTGTCCTGAATTCTGCCAGGCTTCATGCTGTGACCACTTCCCTGGGGAGACCGATTCAGTGCCCAACCACACTCTCAATGAAGAACCTTTTCCTAATGTCCAACTTGAACCTCTCCAGCCACTGCCTCCCTGTGAGGAAGCAATGGGATCACCGCTCAACCTGCTCTTTTCCATGCTGAACTAGCAAAGTGATCTAAGCTGCTCCTTATGAGTTTGGTCCTTGAGACTTTTCACCTTCTAGTCATCCTCCTGTGGACACACTCACACAGTTTGATGCCCTTCTTGTATGTATCCTGCTTTCAGGGTTTCTCTATATAGAGTAAGGCTGCCTGAATAAAGAGACCAGAGCAGAAGGGTTGCAAGGGTGGAACAGGACTGTGTTAGAAATTGCAGATGGAAAACTGGGAATTTTGTATGAGATGGCTATGAGCCATCAGCATCCCTTCTGCACAAACCAAAGAAACAAATTCTGTTAAGATTGTATGACCCAGATTGCTTTAAACTGGTTGGTTTGGGGG
>VXBX01004607.1:296020-312086 GCA_013400415.1 Scytalopus superciliaris | reverse complement strand
GGGGGGCTGAGCGCCCCCAGAGCCTGTTGCGGACCGGCGGGTCCCAGCTGAGCCCGTGTAAACAAGAGTATCCTGCAGGGATACTCCGCCCCCTGTAAGGGCAGGAGGCGCCTTCGGGTCTCAGCTGCTTTTAGTCAGTGCTGGCGGGTCAGACTCTGTGTCTTCCGAAAGACTTAAAAACACGAGCTGATGGTATAAGCCCCCCCCCCCTTCCAAGAGCCATAGGGGTGCGGGACTGGCAGAGTTTAAGGAAGCAACAGCTGCGTTCAAGCCTTTTCCACCAGCAGCCCTCAGAAGTACAGAGAGTATCGCTTTAAGTCTTCGTGAAACGGAGTTTAACTAAGAAAAACTTGCTGTATCGAGGCTGCGGGACGTTTGCCTCCCTTAATTAAAAGGAGCAGTTTATGTATGCTTGAGTATCAAAGTTTTATAAAACAATAATTTGTCTAATATTCTGTTCTGTTTGTAGGCAAATTTTTTTTTTTTTTTTTTTTTTTTTCTTTTTTTCTTTTTTCTTTTTTTTTTTTTTTTTTTTCTTTTTTCTTTTTTCTTTTTTCTTTTTTTTCTTTTTTTTTCGTTTTTTCTTTTTTTTTTCCCTTTTTTTCTTTTTTTTCTTTTTTTTTTCCTTTTTATTTTTTAACCTGTAGTGCAGTGATTTTATTCAGGCCTTACAGTGAAAACAACCCTTAGCTGGATTTTTCATCCACACAAGCACCAGCTAAAGCACTGTTTAAGCATCCTGACGTGCTTGGACTCTACCTTTTCTTTCCTCCTATCTGCTCGCGGAGAGAATGTTCACTCTGAATTTTGGAGGACTGATAAGGAGTTGCTGTAATCACTGAATCCAGCTGCTGCATGTGGAGAGAGCCTTATCGTTCCTCTTGGGAGGGCTGCCACATCTGTATGGAGCTCCACTGAAGTTGCTGGGGGTCTATCCAAGCTTTCAGGCTGCTTGCACTCTGAAAATTGTAGGGCTGAGCATTAATTTTCAGTTGCCTTTACAGCTCTTAGACCTTTTAAAATCTCTTGTGGTAATTCCCAATGTGCAAATGCCTGTCTGAGAGCAGACAACAGAGAATTGAACTTGTTACTCTTGTTGCAGTTTTAACAGTTCTCCATTAACTAGATTTTTGTGAAGGAATGGAGATAAACCACTGCTTTGAAAATTTGCTTTATGTTGGTGTTTATTACTTCATCTATGGCTTTATGTTACTTTTTCCAGATTTCCTCCTTTTTACTCTTTTGTTTTTACCATTATTTTCACCTCAGATATCTAAATTTATGTTTAGAATTACTGTAAACTGCCATGCATGCTAAATTTTTCAGTGGTTGATTTGAGTTAGACTTTTTAAAAATACTGTCTCTTACTGATCACTTGCTCTTTTTCTCCCATGCAAGATAAGCATAATTTTATATGTAAAAGTACATACAAACTCAAATGCAGTCCAAAGTGCAAATACCACGGGGGGAATAATTTTTTTAATATCCTCTGTTGCTGAGCTGCCATAAATGTTGTGGCTTAATGCTTGTAATTTTCTGAAGCAAGTACAGGATAAAATCAGTTTTTTAGATCCTGTGCATGGCATTTTCTCCTGTTTTATATTTATTGCTGCTGTATAAGCTGGTTTGTGTTTTTTTTTTCTTTTCAGAGCAGTTGAACAGATTTGCAGGCTTTGGAATTGGCCTTGCAAGGTAAGAATTGTATGACAGTGAAATAGTAAAACACTCATTTGTCTTATAAACCCTACTATACACTTTCGTGTTGCTTTTAGGCTGATAGACTTTAGCAGTTGAAATACCTTTAGAAACCTACTTCCCAAAATCCGTTTAGTTTTTTGTTTTCTCTAACTCTTGCTCAAAAGTGCTTAATCAGCAGTGAATGCAAGAAACAGCTTTTCATAAGCTGTGCCCAGGATATGTGTACCCTCTCTGAGCAACCTGAAAGCATCATCAGAAAACTTTTCTCACTTCTGTTAATATTTTTAGGTAATGCAAGTATTTCCTAAGAAGGTGAAAATGTCCTCAGATGCATTGTCAAAGTGTCATGGGATCATAATGTTCATCATAGCCAAGTGGTTTGATAACCGTTTTAGTATTTTCTATGGTGACATTGCTAATTGGTAGTATTTTTGAGAAAGTGGTGGATTTAAGATGCTTAACAACAGTCTCAGAGTTTAAATTGTCCAGTGAAAGGATGATGACGGGCTTAGGATTTTTTTGTACAATGCCTGCTCAGTCACACTCCGCTGATTAGGTTTTCCGTGGTCAAAGTACTAATGCAACTTGTGAAAGGGTGGCAGTGGGTTTTTTGTCTTGAAAGAGCTGGGATTAAAAAAAGTTCTACTCCTTCTTGACCTGAATGTGAGACTTCTCAGAGAAAAGTGCCTCTCTTCAAAATGTGAGAATACTTCTTCTACTTACTCAGTTTTGGACCAACATGGGAAGCTGTGTCAGTTGAGGTTTGTACAGTGTACTTTTACTTGAAGAGGAGGAACTTTTTTTTATTTTTCCTTTACTTGACCAGCAGCCTGTCCTGCTCTTACCCCTTTGTTATGACCCCTGATGCCCACTGGAACCTCAGTCTGACTTACTAAAACAGAAGACAGAGTCAGTGAAAGGGCTGGATTATTTTTTCCTGTTTCTGTTAGGCTGATATACCTGGGAGTTGACTTGCTGTGAAAGCCAGCAGACACCAGCTGATGAAACCACAGAGGGAAGGGATAAAGAGGGAGGATTAGGAATAACCATTTTTGGCAAGTAATGAGTTGCTCAAATTGGATCATCCCATTTCATGAAACTGCTTGTCCTTCTTCTCCCACTGCTTCCCTTGCAGTGGCTCAGCTTGCTCATTCAGACTCCTTGATGAGTTTGTTCATTTGTTAAAATAGAATTGATGGAGTGGAAGAGGAAGAACTAATCCCTCTAAATGTGTAAAGAGGAGTTTGATTTCTTTCCAACCTTATCTTGCAGAAGGACCTCAGGAGACTACCAGCATGGGAGTGGAGCCACAGGGTAGGAACATGTTGGTCTTGCTCAGGAGCAGAGAGATGCTGTGAACTATAGGCTTTGATTTAGTTAAGCGTGACAATTGAACATGGAGTTTTTGTGAGGCTAGTTGAGCTGGCTGAAAGCAAGGCTTAATAGATACCAGCTGAAGTACAGGGCAAGTTTCACCTCTTTTGGTAGTAGCAAACTACTAATAGCTTAACAGTTACAGAACTACAGTCAGTGTTCTCTGTGCCAATTAGTACTTTTTTGTCTGAAGTTAAAAATCCTACTCCAGATGATACTGTAGCTCTTGTGATATTTAGAAAAATCCTGGGTGTTTTGCTTTTCTAATCCATTCCCAAGGTTTGAACATACAGGTAAGTACTCTGATCTCTCAGGTGAGATTTTCTCCTTTTCTGAGATGAAATGAACAGTTTCTTTGCCAGGAATCGTACTTTGAACGTGAGAGGACTTTCATATGAAGTTTTGATTGAAATACAGCTGCTGGGAGTGGTGGGCGTGTTGGTTTTGGGCAGTAGCATTTTCAGTGAAAAAATAGTCTGCTGTTAGTACCAGTCCTCTAGCCCTGCTAAGAACAGTCTTTATTAATAATGTGCTATGCAGAATGAACATAAAATTAGAATCTAATCCTTTCATAATTGTGTCTCTGGCCTGTTTTGTTCCCTGATACTTTGAGGGAGGAGGGCTTAAGAAATTTTGTTTGATGTTTTGGCTGTAAAAATACATGCATACTACATATATATGGGCCTTTTCATAGTGAATGTGAGTGTCAGGGGTTTTGTAACTCACTCCTTTTGTAGTATTGGCAGGGTATCAGGCAGCCATCAAAAATGCCCCATTAGTTCACAAGATAATACATTGTTTTTCCAAATACTGATCTAATGTTGTTGGAGAAAAATAACCAGTCTTTAAAAAGAAATTTATAGTGGTTTCCCATGCATTAAATACAATTTTCTTTTAAAGCCTATTTACAGAAAATGTGTTGGCACATCCTTGCATTGTTCTACGTCGTCAGTGTCAGGTATGTCTTTTATATTTCCTCTTCCAGTCAGAACTCTTGTGTACTGTGATATTTCTGTATGAAGTATGTGGTATAAGGAAGCCTAGCAGTTTTTAGGGAGACACTGCTACATTAACATGCTTCTATTTGTAGAATACATGTTTTCCATTCTGAAATTTAGCTTATCTTGGGAATTCTTAGTCATTTTTGTTTGAGCAGCAGAAAGTGAATTACAGCAAGTAAGTGTTTTAGAGTCTGCAAAGGAACATCCAGATCCCCACTTACAAGCAGGATGCTTTGTTTCATAGTTTCTGATTCATGCTTGGTTTTGTGTTTACATTTTCAGCGTACAAATACTTAAAAGTTCTGCACGATTCCCTAAATTTCAGTGATAATTTTTTCATATTTTTATCTGACCTTTGCAGAGAGAAAGTTCTTACATTGGAAATGCTCTTAGTTTTCAGAGTTGTACCATTTGCAAGCGTGTTACTAAAACTGATGTTATTTTTGTTTCTAACAGGTTAACTATCATGCTCGGAATTATCATCTCACTCCATTTACTGTTGTCAATATTATGTACTGCATCAATAAGGCACAGGTCAGTATTTGGTGGAAAGCTGTATCTGGGCACATATATGCATTGAAATCTGTAACTCTTTATGTAGATGGTGTTTTAAAATATGGCCATTATAAGAGTTCGTTATTTTTATGGTTGCAGAAATGTTTCAAGAAGATCATTGTAAGTCGTTTTAATTTAGGAAGTATAGTACTATGTGAGGATGATTTGCAGATGATGGAAAGTGAAAGGCCCCTGAAACTTAGTTTTTTTCATTAGGATTCTAAAAGATCATTAATCTTTATGTGAATAAAGATAATATCTAAGCAACTACTTCCAACAATAATACTGAATTCTGCATGGGAATGGCAATGCTGAAATTCAGATCAGAAGGCAGTAAAAAAAGACTTGCTGCATTTCTTATGGATGTACTTTTAGCATCTCAATGCCATTTTGTCCGTAGAAAATGGTGTTAAGTTTATAGTCCAGAGTGTTAACAGTGAGAGAAACATCTCCAAAACTGTTGGCCACTCTTTCACATTGTTGAAAAATGAAAGCTTCTCCATAGTTGAAAAGTGAGTTTTTACCTGAATTTGGTGATAAAGTTGAATGGTAGAATTGTAGCCTTCTGTGGTATGAACTTGCTGAAATTTTATAATAATTAGTAAGATTTTTGAGTTCTGTGTTGCATATTTCAAAACACAGGGTCCAAGAGCTCTCTGGAAAGGAATGGGCAGCACTTTCATTGTTCAGGGCATAACCCTGGGAACAGAAGGCATCATCAGTGAATTTACACCTTTGCCAAGGTATTGCATGGGTTTTTTACTGCTTCTCACAATTTTATCATCAGCTTTTGACCTATATTCAAAGTGTTAGAAATATAAGGCTGTTTTAAACATGTTACTTCATGAGAACAGTCCGACGTGGAATAAGAGTTTCCAAGCAGAGAGTGGTTGTTTTGGCAAAGACAACCTTATAATCCATAAATAGTGAGAGTCTCTTTCTGGGAACTTTGTATGTTTGGTATGTCTGCTTACTGGTGTAGGTATAGAAATACTGTAGCAAACTAGTCTTATTTGATGGTAATAAAAGAATTCATAGATTTCTTGTTTTATTTTGGTTTGTATTGTGTGGTACTAGCAAGTACTGTATCTAAGGTAAAAATTCCTGGTCTCATTAATCATGCACAACTAAAGAGCCAGCCACTGGCATCTTGCTGGACACTGGCACTGTCTTTGATAGGTGAAAACAGAATGGCCTGCCTTAGTAAATGAGAAGACATGGTAAGTTAGAGTACATATGACTGGCAGCTTTGTTTTCTGTCCTCCTTTACCAACAACTGCATCAACTTTGTTCAGTATTGTCATAATGAAGAGGATACAGTTAAATATTACTGACAATTAAGAGATATTCACCATTCTATACCACTGTGTCCATCTGCTGCTGTAGAAGTTTGGTAATATTTTTTTTATTTTGATTTGTGACTATCTAATTTATGCTTAACTGTATCTCCAGGATTGTGGCAAAATACTGTGATGTCTTTCTGCTTTGAGATGCAAAGCTGATAAAGAACTTTTATTTGAAGACTTTTGTTTTATAATGCTTAGAGCCAACAGTAAGGACTGACAACAGTAATAATGTCATAAACAGTTTTGTTACAGATATGTTAAGAGTAAGCAGGTTGTGTATTTATTATATGTGGTAACTAAACTTTTAATGTTATGCAAGGAGACTGTGAGTTCATTAAAAATCAGGAAAATATACTTTACTTAAGTTTCAGGGCACACATGGAAGCCAGTAAAATGATAAAGACCTGTTTTGGAAAATGTATTAGGGAGTCAGGAAAGTAATTGGGCTTATGGTTTAAGTTTGAACGGAGCAGTGAGCTTAAGAATCAAGTTAGGTTTCAGAAGAGACAAGTGCCTAGTTTGAATGTGTGGACAGAGACCAAGATTTTAAGGGGCATGGAAACTAACCTGGTTTTAAAGACAAGATATGTAGGTAGGCTGAATCAAACTACTCTTATGATGCATGCATCCAGGCTAATAAGGGTAAGTCTTTGCAGGCTCAAAAGCACTAACAAAAGCATTTCATAGTTAAATCGAGTGGAGTATGTATTTGAGATTTCTGGTCAGCTCTGTCTCATACCTAACTGAAATTCCCAGACGTACACCTTCGTCCAAGTGTGGCTTTTTGTTCCAGTTTTTAAATACAGCTGTAGGATATGTTCATATACATGATAGTGTTTGTATTTTCATAGTTCTAATTTCTGCTAAATGGGAGCAATGATTTCCTTCTTGTGGGCCAGTTGTTCAGCAGTTTGAAAAGTAAGCTGGTGGTACCACCAAAAGAAGCGAATCTTTCTGCTGGAACCGCTTCATTCCTTCCTTAGGATCCTTGTGCCATCACAGTATGTGAACAGTTATGTGAAAATCACAGTATGTGAACAGCCAGAAAATTAACTGGACTGGGGAAGTGATCTGGCTGAAGTGGTTGTCTCGTTCCTGCACCACCCCACACTAGTTCTCTGCTGAGTGCTCTCTTTTCCTTTTTAATGGTGCCATGCATGTTTGGGCTGTCATGTGGAGGTGAAGGTTATTGTTTACAGCAGCAGTGCCACCAAATCTGATCTAAAAGCTTATTTAACTATGTTATCAGGCTCCAAAGGACACAGAGAAGTGAAATGTCAATTCCAGTTCCATATCATAGTATCATAAAAGAATGCCCCTGTTTTAGGAGAGGGGCCCAGAAATGGGTGTGAACATTTGAATGTGGTTCTGTACTAGACAAACTCATTCTGTAGTTGTTCTTCCACTGCAGGGGCAGTTGTACCAAGTGGATTGACAGGTTAAGCTTTCACACGTTAGTTTGGCTGGTTTAACTTTCCACATCATTTAAGTATTATGGGTCAGTGGATGTGATCCAATTGTCTGAAATATATAATGGCAAAGATAATCTTCAGTTCCTATTTAGTGACTGACCTATGTATTTAGGAAAGTGGTAGATACCAGTAGCACAAAATTTTTGAGAAAGAGTTGCGGTTTTTGGATTAGAGTTTTGTGACTGAAGGCAGTGGCTGAATGCAACTTTGGACAAGAAGGAAAGCTGAACACTTTATAGCTCCATATTAAAAATACAAAGCCTAGTATGTCCAACACTTTGGACAGACGTATCTTTACCTCATAGGTGTAGTATTTACCATATGCATGGTAAGTACCTGTGGTGTTTTAGTGTTTTCTTTAGCTAGGTGGGCTTACATGTTCTGTCAAGTGTAATATAAACATCTGTTGTTCATATTTTGAAGTGTGTAACTAAAAATACTACTTTAAGGGAATGTTTTTTATGTCACCTTTAATAGATGTTAAACAGACAGCTTTTATTTTTTATTTTATTAGGATATGCTATAGAGTGGTTATAAGTCAAAAAGTTCAAGTTACATCTCTACAGAATGACTGTGCAACTTGATTTCTTCTTGCCTGATGTGTCAGAATGTGTTTTAAATTTTCAGGAAAGAAACAACAGGGTAAACATAACCTCAAAGAACAGAAAAAAGCATACCAAACCAAAACATAATAAAAATTGTATGTTGGTAAAAATATTGAGATTTTAAAGTAACCCAGTAGTCCCTGAAAATTGCTTTAAGAGTTAGTATACAAGAATGTAAAATAAATGCAAAATACTAAAGCCAGTTGCTGTGAGAGCTACAGACACCTTATTAATTAAGAGCTGAAACTTTTTTTGATCGAATGTCTGACAGGCCTGAGTAACTTCTAGAAGTTCAGCATGATTTATTTAATGTTTTGCTCTGCCTTTCCAATATGGGAAATCCTGCAGCATAAACCTATAGTAGAACATCAATGTAAAAACTGGATTTTGACATCGGTAGGTGAAATGCATGAGAATTACATGTTCTTGTTCATTTTGTGGTAAATACTTTTCTTTTTAGGGAGCTTTCACATAAGTGGAACTTCAAGCAGTTGGGTGGGCACCTTTTACTCAAAGGGTGAGTATAGCACATGTTATGCCTTAAGTCTCATTAGCTAAACATTAATAAAACTACTAAATGTACACTGGTTTAGTCTGCAGCTACAGCTCTCAACGGGGTGCTAATGTAATTTTCAAATGTTGATTTTTTGAACAACCTTGACTGCATACATCACTTTCACAGGTTTTTTGACACTAGATCCCAGTGTCTGTATGGAACTAGCCTGATTTAGAACATTAAATTCTTCTAGACCTGAATCAACCTGATCAATGGAACTAAAATTTAACAGAACTTCTGACTGAAGTTTTTCTCAATGTGTTGATGTGTGTTTTAGTAATTAATGGAGTTATGCTTTGTTAATTTTGTCTTGGGAATAATTTGGTAGCTAATTTTATCAACTTTCATGTGCCTGTTTGGCTAAAATTATAGTATTGTCATGATCTTAATTGTTATCTTGTTCATTTCTACAGTTTAACACATGTGATAGCAATGCCTTTTTATTCTGCGAGCCTGATTGAAACTGTACAGGTAATTTACATGTATTTACAACACTTAAAAAGATACTGTGCTTCTCTTTATAGATTAGATTATGCAGAGAATTGTATCTTTGGCTTTGAATTCAAGTTTATGTTGTAGTAATTGCATGTGTTTTGCTTGAGACTGTTAGGAGTTATTAACTGAGATTAAAATTGTTTATTACAAAGGGTATATATATCTATTAGTGTACTATCTTAACTCTAAATCTAGAATGAGAAAGTATGTAAG
Organism: Scytalopus superciliaris; assembly: GCA_013400415.1. Classification (NCBI taxonomy): domain Eukaryota; kingdom Metazoa; phylum Chordata; class Aves; order Passeriformes; family Rhinocryptidae; genus Scytalopus; species Scytalopus superciliaris. The sequence goes on along the minus strand of VXBX01004607.1, from coordinate 302,771 downwards.
TATTTTGAATATATTGTGGATGAAATAAGGACTTTTTACATCTGTATGTTATAGGAGATGACCATAAAGTAGTTTTTCTCATGTAAAGTTTTTAAAAGACTTCATAGGCAAGTTGTTGCAGTGACTCACTCTCCCACCCACCACTAACAACTATAAAGTTTTTCTAGTAATTCAGGGGGATTTTTTGATGAAATACTGCACACTACTTTTTCAGGATTGCTTTCATTCAATCAGCTTTTAAATTTTCATCTAGTTCTTCCTTAGCCATGAAAATTAATATCTGGACCTGTCACTTAGGATGCAGATTAGCTTGTCCTGTAACTGTACAGGGTAACCTGCAGCACTGTGTTGCAGACAGCGTTACAGTGAGGTGGTGTAGCTCTTTCTGGAGAAGAGGAAGGGTTTAGCTATGTAGGAGTGGTCCAGAGTAATTCTGCCACTGATCTCTATATATGAGTTGCTCTTGATTAACATGACAGTATCTTTGTGCAGCCAGTGGAACTCAAAGTGAGCTCTCACGTAGAGAGTGCAGGATAGTCACTCTCATGTCATTCAGTCATCAAAATAATGGTTTTCATTCACAACACGGACAAGTTGTAAGTACTGTCAAGAGTGATTTGCTGATGTATGTCTCCAAAATGGTGCTTTCTCTTTGGAGAAGGCTGATTTCTACTGTTTCTTAGTTTCAGCATGTACTTTACAGGCATGTACTGTTAAGGGGCAGAATTCTGCTCTGTGCAGAGGATCCAAGCTTAAATGAGCCAGAAGGTACTAGGAAAGCTGTTCTGTCTGAACTGCCTATATTAGGGATTAACAGGACAGGTGACATTAAAGAGGCATAGACAGACTCCCAGCAACAAAGTTGCTTTCTGTAGAGTTACTCTGTATTTAAAAAACCCTGTCTCCTCTTGAAGTATTTAAAGATAACAGCCTGAGGAGATCTCTGAGTTTGTGGAAAAGTTGGGAGACTTAGCTGGTCTCATAGCGGGAAGCTGGTTGGAACTCAAACTTCTTAATTCCTGGGGAATGGCTCTAACCTGAACATGCCATTATTCTGGAACTAAAAACAATGGTAGAACACTATCAGTGTTTCTTGAGTTCATGGCAGGCCACAGAATGGAATGCTATATTGATGTATTTTGCTGCTTGTATTTTTGTCTGAAAGGAGGTATTTTACCTGTGTTGTTGGACATGGGTAAATATTTACCAATAAATAACAAAAGAGAACATGATTTAGAGCCTGACTTCTGTTTGCAAAGTAAGTATAAACATTTCTCTGCTAGAAAGCAGCTTAATCAATCAAAAAGCCAAAACAGCATCTCTCCCAGCCTTTTAGACACATGATCACCTCTATAAAGGATTGGTTATGAAAATTTCGCTGATATCTGAGGCAATTATAACATTTATGAAGATTTTATTTAGGTTGTATTAATTAATGCAGGGGAGCAACTTCACTTACATTATATTCCAAGAGGACAATGAGCAATAACAAACCAGAAAACTTACAAAGCTTGTGAGATTTGCTACTAGGAGGCTTACATTGACTTTGATTGATAAGCCAAACTGCTCAACAGTATTTAATACTTCTCCAAGTAAATATATTTCATGAAAGTATCTATAAATTGTATAAGTTCTTAGTTACCACATCACTGCTTTTGTCATTAACACCTCAGACCTCACGGTGGCGTGTTTGACTAAAGCAAGCACAGTCTTGAAGTGCAGTGACTGGCAGCGTGGGGAAGGAGTCAGTACAGGTTGTGGTGCTTAACTTTCTTATACTTAAAGTCTGAATCATTATATTCTCAGGTTTTTAAATTAGTTTCTTTCTTGCACCGACTGACCATGTGGGCTTTGCAGGCAGTTTAGTCCTTCCTCAGAATACTGAGGAATATTCTGATGGTTTATTCTGGCATGAGGTCAGGACACAGACCACATGGACTCAGAAACTTGGGTGCTCAGGAGAACACCCAAACCTTGTATTTTGGGTATAAACCAGATGATACAACACTGGAGTTTGCATAAGCATTAGAAGGGGAAAATATGTTTTTAGCTTAATCCTGCACTGAGGGGTGGAATATAACAGAGTAAATAATTAAGTAATTTTTATTTTCACTACATGAACAAAATAATTATCTCCTCACTAACAGACAGCATAGGTAAAGAACACCATTTTCAGTGCATATAATGCAGTGGAAACATTCAAAGCTGAACCTATTAAATTAAAAATCACCTTTCAGCTCTAGTTAGAAAAGTCTTTACTATGTACATTCAAGTTCAAAAATTATAGTCATAGTCCTTAAATAGAGGAATTTTGATTTAGAACTTTCTGGCATTTTGCTCCAGAAGTATATGTTTTAAGTTCATGGCCTTTTTGCAGACTGATACTTCCAGCAGTTGGCTGAAGGTTGAGTTTCTTTGGTAGAAACACAAATAACTGCAATATACATTAAAAAAAGCCTCTTCGAGATGGGTTCATTTTTTAAAAGAAAATTTAATTGAATGCTATCAAGAGTGTTACAGCAGAGAACTTCTATTTTTTCAGCTGTGTAGACACAGTAGCATGCACATGTTTAACTCTTTCTTTTTTAAAAGTTCATCACTGGTGAAGTGTCAGAGTGGATGTCAGGATGGTGTCGATGTGGCCAGCATGAACTGTAACTATGTCTTTGTGCTTGTAGAGTGAAATAATTCGAGACAATCCTGGCGTCCTGGACTGTGTGAAAGAAGGAATTGGCAGAGTTGTAGGCATGGGAGTACCCCATAGCAAGCGTCTCCTCCCTCTGATGGTCTTGACTTTCCCAACCGCTCTACATGGAGTTCTTCACTACGTCATCCGTTCCATCGTCCAAAAGTTTGTTTTGTTTGTTCTGAAAAGGGATAATTCCCACAACCTTCCAACTGAGAGCTCCACTTCTGTGCAGAGCATGCTGGATGCGTATTTTCCAGAACTTATTGCTAGCTTTGCTGCTAGCCTTTGTGCTGATGTCATGCTTTACCCACTGGAAACAGTTTTACACCGCCTTCATATTCAAGGGACACGCACAATAATTGACAATACAGACCTTGGCTATGAAGTGCTTCCAATCAATACTCAGTATGAGGGAATGAAAGACTGCATAAATACTATAAAACGGGAAGAAGGAATGCAAGGTTTTTATAAAGGATTTGGAGCTGTAATAGTACAGTATACCTTGCATGCAGCAGTTTTACAGCTTACCAAAATTATTTACTCAACACTGCTTCGGAATGTTTCTTAATCTGTCCAGGTCTGGATCTAGCACAGTGGTCATGGTTGACTTGCTAACCTAGTTCTTTAAAATGGCTTAGAAAATGAACTCTGAAGAATCCACTCAGTGGATTCTCCTTACACTGTAAAACAACTTGTTTTAAAAATGGGGATATAGTTTCCAAAGTGTAATTAAAGAAGTACTGTTTAAAAATGATAGACACAAATTGAATACATCATATGCAGTCATAAAAGGGGATCAGATTTCAAATGTGATTGCAGTGAGGATTTACCTTCCTCTTACCAGTTCACTGACTTAAGGAATGGATATGAATTGTTAATATCTGCTTTATAAGCATCAGATCTGATATTTAGTATGGACTGTTAGCCAGTTCAAAGGAATTTATTTTCTTAAGTTATAAGAACTTGCAAGTAGGGGACTGATCTTTACTGGTCTTTTGAAAATGCTTCCAACTTCACTGGTGATGGAACTGTGAGTAAAATAGAAATTGTAAAAGTAACTTAAGTAGACTCAAATGTCATAATTTACAGGTACTTAGACAACTTCTTATTTTGCTGCAGTGTGGCAGAAGATGACTAAGAGAAATTTTGCTTTGTACAAGAACAAAAAATGGTGTTTGGGCAAAGCTGCACAGAATGCACATTTGACGGTCTTGCAGTTTCTTTGCAAGGCTTACAGTAACTGAGGTGTGTGAATAAAGCACATTAGAAACTGATGTATGCATGTGTTAAGTGCCATTTTTAGTTGACTTTCCAGTGATAAATTCAGGGTTTAGTTTCACTGCTACTTCATATGAGAGTAAAATAATCTTAGAAATGTGCATAGTAGCAGGGATGTTCACTGTCTACAGAAAGCTTAAAAAAACAATTGATGGTTCTAGAGATTCTCTTTTGTTAGATCAGAGAGGTATGTATAAAATTACCTGCTTACTATTTAGCACTGATATCCTTCATGTAGAATCTCTGCTAGATTAAATATTTTGTGGAGCAGAGTTAAGTCTGTTTTTTGTGCAAGCAGATCACTGAAATGTATAATTTTTGCCCTCTTCCCCTTCAGGCTCAGCCTGAAAATGATTTCTGATTATTCGAAATAACTTAGTCCTTCCTGGTTTCATCACTAAATACTAGGCGGGAGGGAGATGGTTTTCAGCAAATAAAACAAGCATGTGGAAAGTCACTTTTAAATTGTATGAGAGGCTGTTGCTTTTTTCACATTTGTGTGGCAAGTCTATTTCTGTGAATGCTGTAAATTGTTCTGCATTTTAATCCTTAGTCATTGTGTAGTTATCACTTATGGAAAGTAGTCATGGCAAAAGAATGCCACGATGTTGCTCTTTGTAAGTTCTGGTTTTAAATCAGATCTACTTTATTATTGATCTCACTTTCGTGTATTTTAAACGCATAAGTGTTGAAAAGTATAGTGAACTTGGGAACTGGTTTATTTTGAAATATTGTTAATTGCAAATTTAGTGTATAGTGTATGAAATAAAATGACAACTCACTGTTAAGTATTATAAAGTAATTCACCAAAGAGGCATGTAAAGGAATTCCGATTTGTGTGTTATGTTTTACTGTATAGACTTCAAAGTGGCTTTTTCAAGTTTCTCAGCTTTCCCAAGTGCAAGAACATGTTGAATTAAACTACTTGCAAGAGCTTGGGTGAAATATGCAATTCCTGGGTTAGTTTCTTTTAGTTCTTATGAGTATCAAGAAAGCCATGTCAGAGAATCATCAAGACTGGAAAGGACCTCGGCAGGTCCTCTAGTCCAAATTCCTGATCTAAGCAAGGACAACATTGACTTCAGCCGAGATTGTGCAGGCCCTTCTCCACTCAAGTTTTTAATATGTAAAACTGGCCTTTTCATAGGTGTATAATTCAACTGAAGCCAACTATTACATCATGGTTTTCTTGAGGCAATAAGTAAGTGCATGTTGGAGACCAACAATTGGCAGATATATCTGTTAAATTGGGCAATAACATTTTCTAGGAATAAAATTTTAGGGCATTTTGCCATATGGAATGGAGGATGTGCCTTCATATATTCTGCAAGAGGGAAGATGAATTCTCAGAACGGCACTAGATACTGTGCCATGATATTTTACTGTATCAAATGCTTTCATTGCTGAAAGTTTTACAGTTGTTCCCTATAGTATCAGATCTGTAACTTTAAACAAGGTGAGAAAGAATGCTGTCAATGTAGAGCAGCTGTTCCATGGTGGAAAAAACATTTGCTTTGGGCTAGTCTGTTTTGGTTCTCTTCCCATCAGTTAGAATGAACATGTTTTGATTCTTCATATATACTTTTTTATCTTCCTAAAGAAACAATGCACTTTGTCCAGAGTTGCTGTATTTTAGTCCATGCAAAAAAGTAAATCAGTGTGGGCTGAAAAAAAACTTCACCTTTTTAACCATAAGCATACATAATGTGTTTTGTTTTTCATGTGGATTGTAGATCTAAGTGCTCAATTTTTTGCTCACAAGTGACCAATAGGTAACTTTAGCAAGATGTACTGCTGAAAACTACCGAATTGGTGTAGAATGTTGCTCTGGAATGTGAAAAATTCTTACATACTCTCTTCTTCCAGAGGCAAACAAGTACTTTCTTTGGTACCTTATTTTTCTTCCTACTTTTTTTTTTTTTTTAATATCTTCAAAGAAGAGTGCTGATTTCAAGAAGGTAAATGTTACTGGAGAAAGACTCTTTAATGTTTCTCTCCAGTGAAGAATTATTTTTCTTCTTACCCAATGTCTCTTAAAAGGAAGGCCTGCAGTAACTGACAACAGACTAGGCAAGAAACTCTAAGCTGGAAGCAGGCAACTATCTACCTGTGTTGTTTCATGAAATGCATTGGGGATCACACCTGGCTTTTAGTTGTGTTTAGAACAGAGCTTTTAGATCTACTGTTGGTGCCATTCTACGTCCATTCTTTCTAGCAGATACACTCTGGGGCACACGTGAGCTGATTTAGCTCTGGAATCTGTTTGTTACAATGTGACAGACATGTCCAGTGGATTTTACAGAATTATGCTGAATTCGTAAGATTAAAAATTGCATGCTTATGTTCTCTAAATTTAGCAGCAAGTTCAAAGCAAGTGTATGTAAGGTATTCATCTGATACAGTCATTCAGTGGACAAATTCCTGCAGCTACAAACACAGAACAGAATCATAGAATATTCTGAGTTTAAAGGTACCCAGCCCAAAAATCATCAAAGTGACTCCTGGCCATGCACAGGCCAGCTCCAAAAATCACAATGTGTATCTGAGAGTGTTTGACGCGGCCCAGTCGGTAGAGAGGGTTCAGGGAGAACCTTGAGGGCTGAAGGATTTTATTGAGAGAGGCACAAAAAGAGGTGTGCAGCATGGCTGCACTGTCTTTTATAGGGTCTCAGGAGAAGGTGCTGGACAAAGGGATGGAACATGGAAGGAGTATGCTAACAAAAGACATATAGGGATAAAAAGGGGATGGATCAGTTTAAGGTAGGTGGGGATAACCATATATGT
>VXBX01004607.1:268975-295437 GCA_013400415.1 Scytalopus superciliaris | reverse complement strand
TTCCCCAGTCTGTCTGTACATCCAGGGTTGCCCCATCCCACGTGTAGAATCCAGCACTTTTCTTGTTGAACTTCCTATGGTTGGTGATGGCCCAATCCTCTGATTTGTCAAGGTCTCTCTGCAGGGCCTCCCTGCCTTTGAGAGAGTCAACAGCTCTTTCCGATTTAGTGTCACTGGCAAACTTACTTAGTATCCCTTCAAATTCTACATCCAGGTCATTTATGAAGAGCTGGGAGACTGCTGGCCCTGGAATGGAGCCCTGTGGAGCTCCACTAGTGACAGGTTGCCAGCCTGATGTCACCCCATTCACTGATAACCCTTTGTGTGTTGTGCCTGACCCATGAGCCAGTTGCTTACCCATCACATGATGTGTTTATCCAGCTGTGGGCTGGATGTTTTGTCCAGAAAGATCCTGTGAGAGACAGTATTGAAAGCGTTACTGAAATCCAAAAGAATTATCTCAGCTGGTTTCCCTTGGTTGGCTAGGTGGATTGCCTTGTCATAAAAGGAAATCAAATTTGACAACCAGGGCTCTCCCCTTTGTGAAGCCATGCTGGCTGTGACTGGTTACTGCACTGTCCATCAGGTGTCCAGAAGATTCCTAAAACATCTGGATGATAACTTCATGTTACAGGTACTAAATGAGCTGACCAGGAAAGGTGCTCTCCTTGATTGTTGCTCATTAGCAGAAAGTCCTGGGGGCTAACTGGTGATCACTGGCCATCTTGACCACAGCAACCATGAAGCAAAACTCTAGTGGCAAGAGGAAAAGTGCCAGCAAAACTTCAACCCTGGACACGAGGAAAGCAGACTCCAGGAACTAATTAGTGAGGTTCCTGTGAAAACACAAAGTGCTGGAGTCAATCAGTGCTGATCACTTTTTAAGCACACTATTTCTAAGGGCATAGGAACAGACAATTCCAGGATGTTGAAAGTCAAGCAGGTGAGGCAGAAGACTGGCTCAGTTGAACAGGGATCTCCTGGAGTACTAGAGCAAAAAAAGAAGGTGTATGCCCAGTGGAAGCATGGGCTGGTGACATGGGAGGAATACAGAGATGCTGCTTGTCACTTTAGGGGGAAAATTTGTCTGTCCAAAGCTCAGTTGAAGCTGAAGTTGCCAGAACTGTAGGGGACAGTAGAAAGAGGTTATTTAAATCATTAATAGTAAAAGTAAGTGCAGAGATAACGTCGACCTGTGACAGGATGAGGGTGGTTACTTCACAGGCAGAGACAGAAAAAAAGCAGAGGTGTTTAATGCTTTCTTTGTTTTTCTTGTGCATGATCTGCTGCTCCAGCTGGATCCCTCTCAGTCTATGGCACCTGATAGGATTCAGCCAAGAATACTCATAGAACTGGCTGATCCCATCATGAGGCCTCTTTTAATTTTTTTGGGGACTCTTGGGAATCTGAAGAGGTCCCAGTCAACCGCAAGCTGGCTAGTATCCCAACTTTTAAGAAGGACTAGGTTGACTTTGGAAGCTATAGGCGTGTCAGTCTCACTTTGGTGCCAAATAAAATTATGGAGAAGATAATTCTGTGAGTTACTGAAAACTGCCTGAAGAACATAATCAAAGCATATGATGTAAATGAGGCCTGTCGAGTAATATATAAGTTCTTGCTGAGCTGTAAGATTTTTGGGCTAGCAGTGATCGCTGTCTAACTATTTACCTTTCCAGTGACGCCCAAGGAGGAAGGGTCACACGCTACATTTTTTTACTAAATGGTTGTTGGTAAGAGACTTGAGAGCAGCATATAATGGCAGTATGCCCTCACCTGTATGGGAAGAGAGGTGGCAGGAGAATGTGAATAAACCGTTTGTCTACATTTGTTTCAGAATATGTAATACAAATCTCCAGCAAGGGCAGAAGAAGACAAGATTTTCATTTAATGGTGGCATCTGTGCTTCAACAGCAAAACTGATTTTAAGGAGTTGGGTAAACCTTTATCTTCAGATACTTTCTTATAGAATAAAGATAATGTCTTCTTTACCTTCAGCACTCCAGCCCCTGCACAGACAATCTGGTAAACTGTGAACAGCATTTAGAGGTGGAAAAGAAAGAATATTGAGAATGCAATGTAGAGATTGTCCAAAACTGCAGATAAACAAAAGGCAACATTTAATGTTCTCAGTTGCAACAAATTAATAAAATGTTGAAGTGTCCAAATGTATTTATGTATACATTTGTGTGGATTTATGGAAGGTTTCATCCTGAAGTATATTTCTGCCTTTATCTTTCAAATGGTATTTTTAAATATAAATTAAAACCCCAAAATATTTTAACCCCAGTATACCTTTTTTTTTTTTTTCTTGATACCTGGAAACTGTCTCAACTTAAAAGCCAGCTTTTCTTTCAGTTTTTCAGTAAGGAAAAAAAAAAAAAAGCCTTCTACATCTTCCATTCAAATCAAGGCACCCTTTCAATGGATGCATTATACAGCAGTCTAATACAGCAGTTACAGATGTTTTTTGTTTACTTGTTATTATTCAAACTGCTAATGAGTTGGCTGCAGTACACCTTGCCTGTGGCAACTTGTCTGGATGAAATACTGTATCACTCTTCTCTTGTTTTCAAAGTGTAGGAACAGAATGTGGCTCACACCCTCCAAAGTAATAAAATCAGAAAGGGTGGTTTAGCTGTACCTAAAATTCTGAGTTTTGCTCTTATTTCACAGCCTTATGCTTGGCACTAAGACAAGGCCAGAACAAAAGGACTTGTTGGACGGGACTCGACTCTGTTCTGCAGAGATGCTTCATACCTTTGCCCAGACTGGACTTTCAGAGGCAACAGGTTTGTAAACTGGAGTTCTTGATTCTTGGTTCTAAGATATCTTCAGAAAAGAAAAAGATATTTGCTTTTACTGCAGCAGAGACTGTAACTTGCTGAGGTTTTTTGATCTCTGAAATGGGATCCTGAATTTACCTGTATTAATACTGGAGCATTCAAGCATATTTTGTAGGAGGAAGCACCAATATGCACAACTGCCTTAGTTCTCAGCTCCTAACTGATACCAGGTCTCTTGAGGACCATTCAAAATGGTGTGACACCCTTGATGTCCATGCAGACCAGTGGTGTGTTTATGGTTTCTACAGCTACAAGTATCAGTCTAAACCTGTTGAGACATACAAGCACAGGCAGAATTTTCAGAGATACTTACCCATGGACCAACTTCTTGTATGCAAAATGTACACAAAAAAACCCACAACAAAAACAAACAATGAAGGCAATGGAAAAGTGGATTCCAGAAACCAAGTACGTGCTTACCATCATGAGCAGCTTGACAAGGAGGCGTATGTCACTTTAACAGCTATTTGAGAACAGTGGAGGGAAGGAGACAATTTGTCATGCAGCTTTCAGGAGCTTAAATGCCAACAGTTTTTTGGGTGTTTTTTTTGGGGGGGGGGGGGTTGGGTTGGGTTTTTTGGTTTTGTTTTTGTTTTTTGAAGGAGAGAGGTTTTTTATTTTCATCACAAGGAAAAAAAAATCCCCTGGCAAAAAGTTTGCTCTGATGCAGATAACTGTTGATGCCTTCTAACATACTTTGAAATTTACTAAATTACATTTGCTTTGGCTAAGTAAATTTTTCTTTAAATAAAAACCAGCTACTCATCACCTTTATAAAGCCTTTATTCATTCATCAAGGAAATGAATGTGTCATGTCCTCTTAGGCCATTTATTTTTATTGATTTGCCAACACAATGTATCCTATAGAGACTCACTGGCATGCTTTTTCCTCTAACACATTTCTGTCTGATAAGTGCTCTTTAATAATGGAGTTTCCTCAACGTAATGCTCTTCAGTCTTAGTAAAGAGTGCTGGTGAGAAAAGGGAAAATAATTATGCATTTAAATACAGTTTCAACCTGTGTGGTAAGGCTGAGACAATTGGGATTGTTCAGCCTTGGGGAAGAGAAGTCTTCAGGGTGCCTTCATTGCACCTTCCAGTAACTGAAGGGAGGCTACAGGAAAGGTGGAGAGAGATTATTTATGAGAGCATTATAGTGACAGGAGAAGGGGGAATGGCTTCAAACTGAAGGAGAGTAGGTTTAGATTAAATGTTAGGGAAAATTCTTTACTGCGAACGTAGCAAGGCAGTGGAACAGGTTGCCCAGAAAAGTTGTGGATGCCTCAAGTGTTGAAGGCCAGTTTGTCTGTTCCAGTCTAAACCATTTTATGATTCTATGATTTTTCTCAATGGAAATGATAAGCAGACGTTTTAGGTCATAAAGGAATATACCGCTGAAAAGCAGCAAGTTAAAAATTTTTGAACTTCCTGAAACAATCAGCATGATCTTGCCATATTAGTAAATACAATAATAGGAAAAATCTCAGAGTGTGCAATACAAAAATTTGGAATCATATTTAGGGATTCAGGAGGGAGCTCTGTGACTATTTGGCACAATAATGTTTCTGCTTCCACAGTGGGACAGTCATCAGCACTGCAATCCTCATATCTGAAGGGGAAAGGGAATATAAATGTGATGGTTCTGTTCTGGTGCATGCCTTCCTCTCTCTTCTCTGTAGCAGCAAGTTTTGAGCCATCTGGCATGTTTCTTTCTGCCCTCTAACAAATAAAATGTCAATAGGTACTTCTCACGTCTTCAAACCTTGCAAATTGTGCAGTTATCAGGCCAGGATTATTCCATGTGTAATAATCATTATGAGAACAACACTGGGAGTGTGGGGTGGTTTTCCTGTTACAGTTGCAGAGCTGTGTGATGTGGAGAATACAGTGGGATGCACTAACAGGATTCTCTAAGTGAGGCAGAACTGCCAAAGGAATAAGAATATACCTCTTCTAGAGTTTATACAAACTCTGCATTGTCTGCTTTGTCCCTCCTGCACACTGTTCACAGACAGGTATTTTGGGCCTATGTTTTCCATGTGACACAGACACAGTCATTAGTGATGTGATAGCTGTTCTTTTTCACAGGATTCGTCTTTGTTTCCTTTCTCTGTGGGCATGTCCAGGTTGCTTTGTGTGTACAATGGCTTGGTGTAGTATTTGCCAATAGCTTGAATTTTTAGGGTGAAAACTGAAGCTTACATTTTGAGCCTTATAATTAAGATCACATGAAAACATCTGTATACTAAGATCCATTAAATTAGTCCTGACTTTTCTTCTCCTAGAGGGAGTGTTTTCTACCTGTCAGGAGACACTTTCCACATAGTAAATTTGCTCCTCTTTTTTCTAGGGTACTTCTTTTTTGCTCTGCCTGCTTTTATGCATATTTTCAGTTCCTCTTTATGTAAAAGCTTGTCTATCCTCTCTTTGGTTATCCCACCTTCTTCTCATCTGTCTTTTCTTTGTCATTGTTTTTTATACGTGCCTTTCCTGTGTTTGTCCTGTGTGTCTCTCCAGTGAAGTACCCAGCCTCTGTTCTCTTCCATGTTTCCTGAGCTGTAGGTCATTCTGGATACTCAGTGCTGTGCATAATGCTGCCCATTGCATGCCGTAGAGTACTTGCCAAAATTATCACCAGGATATACAAATCATTGAGACTGTAAATTATACTCTGCATTGATGAAGTCACATGGTGATGGATCTTCCCTTAACACTCCATATGGATGAAATTGAAAGTCATGTAGCTCAGTCAGGCTGAAATGTTATTCTGTTGGCTGTTCCTATTACATCTTTACATACATATACACATGCCCTTACAGATACATGCAAATGATGCATTTGAGATGTAACAGAAGATACTTAGCAATAGAGTAACTGTAGGGATAGGTGTGCAGATATTGCAATGTGAAAACTTTGTTTCTCCTGCTTTCTCCTTATTGAGTCAATTTTCTAAAAGGTATCTAACCTTCCATGTTTACAGTGTTCCCCTGCAATTATTTTTACTTCAATAGCTGAAGAAAAAGGAAGGGAAATAACATTCCAAGCATTGACGTATAACCATCACAGGAACAAATTGTTGCATGGGGTAAAAAAAATATGGCTGCGGTTTAGAAATATTTGCTGTGCCCTCAGTTCTCATTTGCCAGAAGCTGTTGCACTTAGATTTTACTCCTGTGAGTAACAAAAGGATGAGCAGTTACTTTCTGTGTGACTGCAACCATGAAAATCAAGCATGTGGTTGAGAGGAATGAGAACACTCAGTATTTTTTTGGCCCCCAATTGCTTTTTGAGGTCTGTGTGACTTTCTCGCAGAGACATTTTTATTAATGGCTATATTTAGTACAGTCTCTTTTGGCTTACTGCTGCCTGTGGTATGGCCACAGGTGGCTTGTGTTCTGGAGTTTGCTGTCCTCAGTGACTATTTCTATTTTACCCACCGAAGGTCTGACTTAGCACCTTACAGCTGACTACTCTTCAAGCACCAGAAGAAATATCTTAGCATTAATGTAGCACTTTCACTGTTTAGTCAAAGTCAGCTACTAAGCCCCACACAGCTGGCTCACTCATTTCCCCTGTGGCATGGTGACAGAGAGAATTGGAAGAGAAAAAGTGAGAAAACTCGTGGGTTGAGATAAAGATAGTTTAATAGAAAATGCAAAAGTTCTACATGAGAGCAAAGCAAAATAAGAAATTCATTCATTATTTCCCATGGGCAGTTCAGCCATGCCCAGGAAAGCAGAGCTCCATCACGGTTAATGGTTACTCAGGAAGACAAACACCATCACTCTTCCTTCTTCTCACCAACTTTATATGCTGAACATGATGCCAGAAGGTCTGGAATATCCCTTGGGTCAGTTGAGTCATCTGTCCTTGCTGTGTCCCCTCCCAACTCCTTGTCCCCATCCTGCTCACTGATGGGGTGGGGTGAGGTGTAGAAAAACCCTTGGCTTTGTACAAGCCCTGCCCACTGGTAACTAAAACCTCCCTGTGTTATCGACACTGTTTCCAGCACAAATCCAAAACACAGACCCATACTAGGTACTGTGAAGAAAAATAAGTCTATCCCAGCTGAAACCAGCAGAAATGCTTCATCCATGCTAAAGCACTGTTGGAGAATTACCCAGGGCTGTAATAATATCATCAAATGGACTAATAAGGACAAACAGAGCAGCATCGTATTGCTGACATGCTGGTAGTTTTAGGGAAATTCTGTTTCTGGTTGATTATGAAATATCTGGTACTAATTACTTGTAGAAGTGGTGTAGCCTTGGTGACTGATTACATAACAACTTATCAATGGCAAAATTAAGTAATGTAAAATGCATTTCAAGAAAAAAAAGCTGTACTTACACAACAACAATATAACAGGGTGATTTTGCATTGGGGGGAAAAAGAATATTGTATTGTTCTGTCTTGTGACATTACTGTGAGATTTTCTTTGCAACCAGTGCTTGTATGGTACTGCTTGCTCAGTTCTCAAGCTATGCCTATATCTTCTTAAGTCCTCTTCTCTTCTATTCTTTCATTTAATGTGTTCCCATGAATTATATGGATTTGGAGCTTTGGAAAAAGTGAGACAGTAGTTTGAAAACAACACAGCTGTAATTTCCTTGAAAAACATCCTGAGGCTCTTCTAAACACCACTGACCTTTGAAGATGTTACAATCCACTAATGTTTTTACTTATGAAAAGATCAGTAGAATGTGTGTTCTCCATTTAGTTTTTTAACAATCTTCTGCCACCTCAAAAATAAATAAATTTAAAAAAATATTAAAAAAAAAGTAAGGCATTGTTTGGATTCTCCATGTAAACAAGATTAGAGAGGATATATGACTTGAAATAGGTTTTTGCTTGCACAAACAAACACAAACACACACACACATAAATCTGTGATGTATCCAGAGTTTGAGATCGATGTTCAAAGACAATAAAGGCTAAACTAAGATCTCCAAAACTAGAATGGTGACATTAAAAAGAAACAAAAACCTCCACTGAAGAGTAGTGGGTATGTGCATGTCATGAAAATTTGGAAATAGTATTTTTTCTCAATCTTTTGAGCCGCTGTGTTTTACAACAAAGTAGTTAAAATATTATATCTAGATCTGACAAAATTTGTGTAGACTTCCAGCATAATAGAAATTTCTGGAAAACTGAAGAGTATGCATTGTATATAATAGCATTCTATGGTGGGCTGACCTTGGCTGGCTTTGTGGTGCTTATCTAGCCACTCTGTCTTTCCTCCTTCTGAACACAGTGGGGGAAGGAAAATACGACAACAAGCTTGTGGGTCAAGATAAGGACAGGAAGATTACTCACCAGTTGTTGTGAAGGGCTAAACAGGCACAACTTGGGGAAATTAATTTGATTCATTGCTAATTGAACAGAGCAGGATGAGGAGAAATAAGAACAAACCAAAAAACACCTTCTCCCCAGCCTTTCCTTCTTCCCATGCTCTGCTTCGCTCCCAATTTCTCTGCCTCCTCCCCTCCAAGCAGTGCAGTAGGGCACAGAATAGGGCCTGCAGTCAGTTCATCACACACTGTCTCTGTTGCTCCCTCCTCCTCACACCCCTCCCCTGCATCACCGTGTGGGTCCCCTCCATTGTAGATAGTCCTTACCAATTTCTCTGCCTCCTCCCCTCCAAGCAGTGCAGTAGGGCACAGAATAGGGCCTGCAGTCAGTTCATCACACACTGTCTCTGTTGCTCCCTCCTCCTCACACCCCTCCCCTGCATCACCGTGTGGGTCCCCTCCATTGTAGATAGTCCTTAATGAACTTCTCCAGCATGGGTCCTTCTCATGAGTGCTTCATGAAGTGCTCCAGAGTGGGAACTTTCCATGGAGTCCAGTCCTTCATGGATCCTCTACAGGGTCACAGGTCATGCCAGCAAACCTGCTCTTGCATGGGCTCCTCCCTGTGGGCCACAGCTTCCGCCAGGAGCCTGCTCCCACATGGACCCTCCAGAGTCACAACTTCCTTCATGGTATGTCCATCCACTTCAGTGTGTGGTCCTCCACAGGCTGCACTGTGAATATTTGCTGCACTATGGTCCTTCATGGGCTCTAAAAGGACAACCTGTGTCACCATGGTCTTCTCTGCAGTGTCAGAGAGCCAGTGTTCTTATATTCCTCCTTATCTGTAGCTTGAGTTACAGCCAAAGTTTCTTTGTGTGTGCAAACAGTGTTTGAGGATCAATTTTAGAGCCAACTGGTGTGTCCATGCACATAGGACCTTTCAAAAGCTGCCACTTTAAACAAGTGCCAAATTCTGTTCGTGCTTTTTCTGGCTAATCCTTTTGTTTGTCCCTTCAACAATATTCTGAGGATATATTTCAGTAATCACACACTTCTAAATGGCCCCTGGTGAACTGGGTACTCAGCTGCTTTATAGAGACCTTACCTGTATCTACCTGTCTGCTCAAACTGCATCGCTTTTCCCTCCTTTTTGGTCCCTTATGCACAATTTGTCTTCTCCTGCATATCAGGAATGGCTCCAAACTTCACGAGGGAGTAGACGGAATTGGAAGTGGTGGGTTTCATGATAAAGCAAAGAGCAAAGATGAATTTGCAAGCAGTTGTGTTGTGGTCATCATTTAGATAGTCTCAGTGCTCTCAATTGCTTGCAGAGAGTGTATCTGAAGGGCGGGTTTTCTGATTTTTGTTGTGACAGTTTGCTTTTATGTCCTTGTTTCCTTTGTTACCCTCATAGTGGCTTCCAAAAGGAGTTTGAGACAACTGCTTGGCACCTGCAGCTGAATAGTTTCATTTTCTTATTACTGGTGTGCTACTTTTTTTCAGAACTTAACTGTGCCTACTGTTTCTTACAGCCACATATCTCCTCATCATAACTCCCTGCATCAGGAGGCATCCGTCACCCAAACATCACCCAACCATGATCTTAAGATAATCAATTTATGCTCATCTCCCCTTAAAAGAGATACATTTCCCATCTTAACATGTTTTCAGACCTATAACCACATCTTCAAATATATATTCAGTGGGACTTTGCCATTTCCCCACTAGCTACAGCAACAAACAAAATATAAGCTAGTTAGATGCCAACTCATAATTTTTGTGATGAGTAGGGGATGTAAGTTTCTTTTTTTTCTACTTTTTTTTTTTTTGGTTTTTTTTTAAACCAAATCTGTGGGCATCACACCACAGATTTTGCAACACAAATAGGTAAAACACTGATGGTATGTACAGGTATCATATTAAACCAGGGATGGAGAGTTAAGTATTTATAGCCATGGCCTGCAGGAGAATGAATGACAACTACTGCAACAACTACAGCCCTGGGGAAGGACTATTTTGTTGCTCTGGAAACATGGTCAGAGTCAATAATTAGCTGGAAAGCAGAGCTGCCAGCACTCGGGTGGGAGGGAGGCACTGACACAAGAAACAGGAAAGAAAGATTTGTGTAGGCCCTTCTTTATCATCATGAGGAGCAGCAGCTGATCAAAAATCTGCAATTCAGAAAGTTTTTTCACCATGGGTGACTGTCTGATGCCAAGAGGAACACTCACCACCTGGTAGGTAATGTGTAGCATTTTTAATTTACTGTTTCAGTGGAGGAAAAAGTGTTTCTGAAATGTTTTTATTTCTTTTTTTCCTTATGGTGGAGGGGGAGAGGCAGGTTAGGGGATCTCCTGTATGAAGCACCAGTATGATAGTCTGGGTGGACATGAGGAAAGAACTGCTTCAGATGCAAAAAGAAGTGGCATTTTCTTTTATCTGAGTGTGTAGAGGCACCATAACCCAGAGGTAGTTTTGCGTCCTGCCTCTCTACTTTTGCAATGAGTTTCTTCTCTGGTATCAAGATAAATTCTTCCATTATCTGCTCCCCCAAGTACCCAGATCAGATTAATGGTTCAAAATCTTATCTTTCACCTCTTGTTGGTATACTGTTCTATACGTCTGCACAACCCCTTGCAAAACAAATTTAGCTCGTTACTCCTGCACTCTTCTGAACTCTCTCTCCTTCCACTCCAGTGCGAGCATTTATCCTTTCTTTGCACATCATTTGCCAAATATGTAAGGAAGAGCATCAGTCAATACCTGCATTCAGATGGATTCTTACAATTTTCCTGAAAAACAGCTTTAACATTGTATTTAGCACAATTATGTCTGTATGTCTTCTTCGCACTGGACTAGGCAATGTGGCTCTCTTATATTATACAGCCCCTGTCTTTTCCCTGTGTGAGGGTATCACTTAGTCACTACTACAAAGGAAATTTGCCTTCTAGTTTTTTCTGCATGGTGACATTTCAATCCATCAAATAGCTATTTCTGAGAAACCTATGCTGACTTGGAAATGTCTTCTAAAGGTTATGATAGATTAGATTTTGTCATTTGAAGTGATTCATACAGGTTGCAAAAGCCAAGACCATTAACTCTATTCTTTACTATGTGTTTCTATACTAATTTGTTCAAAATAGATGTTGTCCTTACTGATCTGTACGTTCCTGGATTTCCCCTTACAGACTCTTGAAAAAAGTGTTAGTGTCACTTTTGCTATTTTCTAATCTTCACGTACCGAAGAATCTTTTGAATGGTGGTGTACTGAAGCCACTTAATTGAATTATTTCATTGACTGAATTTCTTTAAATCTCTTGGGATTAAGTGTGGCAGTTGTTACTTATTTTGTTCATTTGTTTGTTCTTTAAGGTCTTTTGTAGCTGCCTCACTTTGAGATAGTACTTCTGATATATCCACCCATAGAGGAGAGTTTCTTTAAATGCTGCAAGCCTTCCCACTGTGTTCTGGAGAGTTTAACACAGGATTTCTGGCCCATACACAGGCAAGACATACTGATTGTAAGATCTGCTCAGTCAAAACACATGAAAAGGACTTGTAAATAGAGTTTTTGAAAGAAAACCCAGCAGTAACTACTAGAAATTCTGCAAGTTTGATTAATTTTTAACTGTACATTAAAAAAAAATCCCTTTGTAATGTATAAAAAACCCCAACTTTTACAAGATAATTTTTTTAATAACTTGAAAAAACAAATAACTCAGTAGTGTGTTAAACTGTAACAAAGTTAGTTTACTGTTCTGAAATAAGTAGATGAAATATTAATATGGTGAACAGTTAAAAATGTTTTGGTTAATGTTAAGGTGACATGATTTCACTAATTTCTTACTTAACAAAGTGCATATGATTTCTAATGTAAAAATTCAAATCTAGATATTACAGAAACCATCAATGTGATATTTAATTTCTAAGGGAGTTGACTTACTCCCCAGCACACTTATCCCACACTGTTGTAAAAGACTTACTGAGTTATCAACATATTGACTGATGCAGATGATATTAAACAAATCAGAAGCTGACATCACCTGAGAATCACCATTAAAATGTTCTTTAAAAAGGGGGGGGAGGGAGGTAAANTAATATAGAAAACAGGAAATTTTAGCTCTTGGAAGAAAAAAAAAGTAAAAAAAAAAAAAAAAAAAGTAGAAACTGAAGGAAATTAAAATTGGCTAAAGCTATTTCATAATTTTATCAAAAGCCTGGGCAAATGAGTTAAATCATACCAGCAACATTTTTAGGATGGTAGAGGACTGTTAAGCAATCAGAAAGCTGCATATGAATATTTTGTGCAGGAAGAAGGTCTCATTGCAACAATTCTTGCTTCAATAGGCTAGGGGGAAAAAAAAGTTATTCAAGAGTAATTATCCATTCCTTTACAAGACAGGAACAATACCATGCTAGTTAGACGTTGAGAATAATAATAATAACTAAGAGAATGTAAGCCCAATTGTGGCATCAGGGCACAGGGAACTCATCACTGTGCAAGCAAGAGCGTAACACTGGTAGGTTGAGTGCATCTTGAACATCTTGGCTCCAGGTTTAATCATGTCAGCATGGTGGTGAGAGGCTTCTGAGACTTTATTGTATTGAAGGGGTCTGTGTAAAGGTTAAGATGTGACAGTCACCACCCAGAAATGTCAAAAAGGGAAAAAAAATAAATAGAGCTTTATAAAAGATGATGGCTCTTGAACCAGCCAGAAATCACATGATCCAGGGTCTATGGGCTGCAGCTGGACAAATTTTCCTCAAAGAATGAGAGTAATTAATAAGTATTCTGTGATACAGATATGAATTTTAAATTATCTGAAATCTTTAAATGAAGCAGAAGCACTCTTGCTGTATCATGCCTCTGGACCGTAAATTAAATTTCAATGACAGTATCTTTCTGTGTCTGAAATTTAACTTAAGGTCCAGAGGCATGATACAGCAAAAGTGCTTCTACTGGCCACATTGGGACGACAGGATAGGGTAGGGTAGAATAGGGTAGGTAGGTCTATTGGGTGGATAATGAACTGCCTGGATGGACATAAAGCCGGAGGACAGGCTGAGAGAGCTGGAATTGTTCAGCCTGGACAAAAGAAGGCTCCAGGGATATGTGAGGTCTCCATTGAGGCTTTCCAGTATCTAAGTTGGGCTTGTGAAAAGGAGGGAGAGAGACTTTATGTATGAGTAGATAGTGACAGGACAAGGGGCAATGGTTTTAAACTGACAGAGGGCAGGTTTAGATTAGGTGTTAGGAAGAAATTCTCTACTGTGAGGGTAGTGAGGCCCTGGAACAGGTTGCCCAGAGCATCTGTAGATGTTCCATCCCTAGAAATGTTTAAGAACAGGCTGGACAAGACACCAAGCAACCTGGTCTACTGAAAGGTGTCTCTGCCCATCACAAAGCATCTGGAAAAAGATGATCTTTAAGGTCCCTTCCAATCCAAGCCATTCTATGGTTCTAGGAGTGGAATAGACTAGACTAGACTAGACTAGACTAGACTAGACTAGACTAGAATAGAATAGAATAGACTAGACTAGAATAGAATAGAATAGATGAGAATAGATGAGAATAGAATAGATGAGAATAGATGAGAATTAGGATATATTTCTGTTAGAATGGACCTACAACAGTCATTGGTGCAACTGCCTGACCATTTCAGGGCTTGGCAAAAGTTACGGTATATTATTAAGGACATTGTTCAAATGCCTGTTAAACACTGATAGGCTTGGGGCAACAGCCATCTCTCTAGGAAGCATCTTTCAGGATTTGAGAATCCTTTCTAAAGAATTGCTTCCTAATGTCAAGTCTGAGCCTCCCCTGAGGCAGTTTTGAGCCACTTCCATGTATTNCATCCCAGGTGTAGAATCCAGCATCTGCTTATTAAGTTTCACACTGATGAAGATTGTCCAGTGATCCAGTCTAGATCCTTCTGCAAGGCATCGCCCCTCCACAGAGTGAACATCACCTCCCAGTTTAGTATCACCAGCAAACTTGCTAATGGTGCATCCAGCTCCTCCATACAGATAATTGATAAATGTACTGACAGCTTTTCACACAAGGTTGTATAATCATCCTACCATGGGCTCTTCTCATGGGGCGTAAACCAAAACTTACACAAATTGTAATTTCTTTTCTTATTGATGTCAGATGAATTTTTGGATCAGGCTGTAGGAGGAGTACATGTTAGGTGAAGGCAATACAAAATATATTTTACTTTTTCTTTTAACCCTTTGCAGTCTTTGTCCAAAAGTTTATGTGAGCCAGGGTACAGCTATTTCTCTCTTCCACTCCTTCCCTCTTCCCATATTTTATTCACATGAAGCAATTGTAGTAGCTCTGAAGAAGGCTTGCTCTCATGTTTGGTAAATCCCTTCCCTCCAAGATCTCAGTGTTTAATGTTCTATGTCAGTAACTTGCACAACATTGTTTCAACAGTACAAGGGTTTATTTTTAAAATTATGTGAACTAGTAAATTAGTCTTATTATGTAAGATTTATCTGAGGTGATTGCATCTATTGGATCAGTAATCTGTTATGAAAACCTTCTAAATACATCTTGCACCTTTCTTTGAAATGTACAAAAGTTACAGTTTGGGGAGTTTGGGGGATATTTTGCTACCTTCTTCCTAATTAAGCCTGGTGTGTTTTCTGTGTAAATTGTGAGAGTTATGTAAAATCAGGAAAGAGATGTAACCTATAGCTGAAATTCTTCTATTTTTCAATCAGTTTCTTCTGTTTTCATCAAAGATCAGAACTACTTGAGAGCCATTTCTCTGAGTAACCTTAAGGATTATTTTTGTTTACTCTGCTGGACCTCAAAAAATCCAGAGTGAGGGATCATGGAGATAAAAATAATGATACAATGGAAAGACATTACTGTAAAGCAAACTGCATATACAGTGGAAGAGAGAGAGAGACAGACAGACATGTCAATAACGTGTGTATAAACCTTGTTATTCTTCCTTTTTGGTCAGAGAGAAATTTCTTGAATATTACATCACTGAGTACAACCAGTAAGTAGCAGGTAAAATGCAGGAGCTGATTGCAAGGGGATTTAAGCCATGAGTTTGGAGTGAAAAATATCAGGAGCAGTGTAAGACTTACAAGCAAGAAAAAATGGCTTAGGTAGTGGGGGACAATTAGGCATGTAGATATGGATGTCAGCCAGTATATCTGGGTGTGGGAAATGAACCACAGACACTCTGCAGTGTGATTTGGGGAAGGGAGTTTCATCTGAAGGTTGGAGTAAGCTAAAGCAGTACAGCCTTCATCCTCTGTTAGAGTATGTGATTATTATATTGCTACAGCAGTGCAAGCACCTTTTGAGCTTCACCCTGTGAAGAACAACCTGTGTTGATGAGGCTGAAGTTTTTTTAAGGGTTGCACCTGTATAATTGCAAAACACCTCTGCCTTCCACTGCAATGTTTCTAAGACTGTGTGATTCTTCTCTCAAACTAGTACTGAAAGTCAGTATGGCTCAGAACCAGAAGCAGTTCACACTAGAGTTTTGTTTCCTAAACATCTGATTAACTTTATTACTTCTCTCTGGTCTCATGGACTTTTTTGTCAAGAGTTTGGAACAAATTTAAGTGTAATTCCAAGAGGCATATGTTACACATTAAAAAAGATTAATATGAGTGTAATCAGAACAAATAAGGGACAGTTGGTAAAAAATACATGTAAAATTCTACGAGTTTGGCTGACAGCCTTGCCACTTGCTAATAATAACCATCAGCTTTTGCTCTTAAGAATCCTTCAGAATTTTTGGGGATGAACTGACCACATTTCCCAACCTCATGGTGTGTCACACCAGCAACATGAAGTTTTGTTTTGGCATTCATGACATAGCTGTTTGGTTATTTTGGGAAAGCTTTTAGAATTGCTTTGAATTGCAACATCAGGGGTATTGAGCCAGACCTTCAGAAGCCCTTTGCACTCCAGCAATTCAACCATTCCTAATATTCTCACTTTGTTCACATTATTTTCTATGATTTGGAAGAACTGAAAGGAAGTCACATAAAAACCCCACCCTAAAATATATAGTTATGAGAAAATATATATGATATAATATATATAAAATATGTTTGTGTACACCTTTTCAGTGCATAGATAGTCTACTCCTTATGGAAAAACTCTCAATGTAAAAAGATTTAAGAGCTAAGAAAGTTTTGCATCTTAGTTATCCACTAAAAACTTGTTTCTTCTTTGGAAGACATAGTGGGTTTTTTAAGAGATCATTTATAATTAAGACCCATTAGGGCTAAAAATTTGAATAAAGCCACTCAAAAATTAAAAGAAACAATTTAGATGGTGAGATCTGTGGACAATTTTTTTCCTAGTTTTCATTTTTAGTAATACTAAAACAGGAATGGATTTATCTTTGTTCAGTTAAAGTTTCTGACAAAATGAAATCTGACAGAAGAATTTTAATTAATTAAATTTGATTCAATTTTAATAAGTACTGCAGAGGAGAACTCTCTTAGAGGGTAAGAGTGCTGGAAGCAAACTTACAAAGTGTCTGCTGGAGCTCTCCAAAGGGAAGATTGAACCCAGGAATTTTCCAAATGAAACAAAGACATAGACTGTTCTGAAACAGAGAAAATATTATCACAGTCATGCATTTGTCCAGCTTGTGATGTTCTTGAGAAAAAATTGGTTTAGGCAATTCATGTAATTGTTCAGAAAAGGATCTGGAATTCCACTTTATTCATGGTGATTACTCAGATTTTTAATTATGAAAAAATGCTGGCACTAATTCAATAGGAATTAATTGATCAAAATGACATTTAAAGGACTTCTAGGTACAGGTGAAGTTTTTATCATCTGGGTCTCATTGTATATCTCATGCTAGACTGAAATGCTTTACATATGTTTAGATCTACATTCTCATGAGATGGAAACAGGCACACAAGGGAGAAATACTTTTTCTTATGTATGAGGAATCTGACTGTTTTGCTAAAGTCTGATTTGCTAATGAATTAGCAGACCTGCTTCTTAGATCCTTTCAAAATAATTGCTACAAAACCAAATAAAATTGTAATTTGGGTATATTTCTTTATATAAAAATGTCCTTTATCACTAACTTCTGGGTTTTCCTGATTTTACTACTGTTTCAGCTTTGAAGCTCTTACAATGAAAATCTTTCTTGCCACAAAAGTATATATAAAGTAAATAAATTAAATACATTTTGGTGGGCACCAAGTGCCCATCCAGCCACTCTATCATTCTCTTCCTCAACAGAACAGCTGGTAGAAAATGTAATGAAAGGCTTGTGGGGCAAGATAAGGGTAGGAAGAGATCACTCAGTAGTTGCCATCATGGGCAAAACAGGCTTGACTTGGTGGATGAATTGATTTAATTACCAATCAAATCAGAGTAGGATAATGAGAAATAAATACTAAATCTTAGGAACACCTTTCCCCAGCCCCTCCCTCTTTCCCAGGCTTAACTTTACTCCTGAATTCTCTATCTTCTCCCTGTCAGCAGCACAGGGGGATAGGGGTTATGATGATTTCATCACACATCCCTGCAGCTCCTTCCTCCTCGTGGGGAGGACTCCTCACACTCCTAACCTGCTCCAGGGTGGATCCTTTCCGTGGTGTGCATGGTCCTTCAGGAACAAGCTGCTCTAATGTGGGCTCCTCTCCCTGTGCTGCCATAAGCCTGCCAGGAGCCTGCTCCAGCATGGGCTTCCCATGGAGTCACAGCCTCCTTTGGGCATCCACCTGCTCCAGCATGGGGTCCTCCAGGGTATTCAGGTGGATCTCTGCTCCATCATGGACCTCCCCAGTCTGCATGGGTACAGCTGCCTCTCCATGGGCTGCACCACGGGCTGCAGGGGAACCTCAGCTCCGCACCTGCAACATCTGTTCCCTCTCCTGCACCGAACTAGGGTGTCTGCAGGGCTGTTCCTGGCACATATTCCTACTCCTCTCTCACAGCTACTGTTGCTCAGTAAATTTTCCCCCTTCTTTCCCTCTGAAGTGCTGCCACTATGGCCAGCGAGCTCAGTCTTGGCCGGAGGTGGGTCTTTATTGGAGCCACCTCAGTTTGGCTACGCTGGACATGGGAGAAGCTTTATGGCAGCTTCTCAGAGGAGACACCCCTGCAGCCTCACCCCATATTACCAAAACCTGGCCACACAAGCCTAATGCAACATGTATCTAGATAAATAATATAAAAAATACAAAATTCCTTAATTTTTAATGAATAAATGTACAAATACAGATTTCAAGACTTCTGATCAGTTTGTAGGTTGACACATACTTCAAGGAAAAGAATAAAGGAGAAAACTTCAATTTTGAGCATTTGACAAGCAAGAATTCTAACTCTGAGAAACTCCTTTCTTTGTTTCAATATTAGCATTTTGTCATCTAACCTTGCCCACAAGTCTAAACATTTTGA
This sequence comes from Scytalopus superciliaris, assembly GCA_013400415.1. Classification (NCBI taxonomy): domain Eukaryota; kingdom Metazoa; phylum Chordata; class Aves; order Passeriformes; family Rhinocryptidae; genus Scytalopus; species Scytalopus superciliaris. Next base: position 276,892 of record VXBX01004607.1, on the reverse strand, counting down.
AATTTGTAAGAGGCTTTCCCTGCCCATACTACACCAAACAGGAAGACAAAATGCCACAGGAATGTGTAAGAGTTCACTCCTAAGGACTGCCTGTAAAAACGTGCTACAAGAAGACCAGCTTTGTACTCAGAATTTAACCTGTTCTCTTCTGAAGTCATTGCAAATGCACACACACAAAAGGGGGGCCAAGAAGAAAAGTATGTGCCTGGCACTAAGCATTTTATGGCTGCTGCTGCAGAGCTGGAGTAGTCTGCTGTGCTTGGGATCTGTTTTGGCACAGGTTATGGAAGCAATACCTTGGTGTAGGTAGAGAAAGTCTTAGACCTTCTGTGACCATCTGTAGCTCTTGAGGGACTGGCAAACAGACCCTCTGTGTAAATACCTAAGGACTTGAAGTTATTCAACACTTAACACAAATCAATGGGAATAAAACAAGGGTTAAAGTAAGTAGACAGCTGTGTGTTGAATGTATATACCAGATAATACAAAAAGCAAACAAACAAACAAACACCCCAACCTGCAATGTGGCAAAAAAAAGAAAAAAAAAAAAATTATCTTTAACAATGCTTTTTACCATCTGGTAAAATTATAAATAGTAATACAGTGGGGGGTTGACCTTGACCTTGGGCCACAAAGTGCTCACCAAACTGTTTTCTCACTCCTACTTCTCAGCAGAACTGGAGGGAAAAAAAGGTGACAAAAATATCATGAGTCAAGATAAGAAGATCTTTTATTAATTACTGTCAAGGGCAAAACAAAGATAAATTTATTGATAATTAAATAGAGCAGGATAATGAGAAAAAAGAGCAAAAATTTAAAAACACCTTTCCCCCAAACCTCCCTTTTTTCTGAGCTCAACTTCACTCCTTACTCCTTTGCATCCTCCCTCCAAGTGAAAGAAGAGGTTGGGAATTTGAGGGTTACCATCAGTTCATTGCACGCTGTCTATGCTGCTACTTCTTCCCCATGCTCTTCCCTTGTTCTGGCATGGATTCCCACCCATGGGAAACAGTCCTTCTCGACCTTCTCTGGTGCAGGTCCTCTCCATGGAGTGCAGCTCCTCAGGAAGAGCATGAGTCCCCCATGGAATCCCAGGTGCTGCCAGTAAAGTTGGCCCTGTATGGGCTCATCCCCAAGGGCTGCGACTCCTACCAAAAGCCTGCTCCAGCATGTTCTCCACAGGGTCACAGCTTCCAGGCATGAACTGCAGTCTGGATCTCTGCTCCACCATGGTTTTCCATGAGCTGCAGGAGCACACCATGGTCTTCTACAGTGGCTGCAGGGGAATCTAAGCTCCTGCACCTGGAGCATCCTCTACACCTCCTTTTTCACTGATCTTGGGTTCTGCAGGGCTGTTTCTCTTGCATATTCTTTACTCAGCTTTCATGGCTGCTGTTCTGCAGCTTTTGCTTAACTTTCTTCAGTGTGTTATCCCAGAGGTGCTGCCACTGTGTCTGATGGGCTCAGCCTTGGCCAGCAGTGGCTCCGTCTTGGACCTGGCTGGCACTGGCTCTGTTGGGAAGCATGTCACAGAAACCACCCTGACAGCCTCCCCATCCCCTTACCAAAACCTGGCCATGCAGAGTACAAACTTACAGGTTTCTTGTCTGAATGTATCTTGCAGGTTTCCCTTCAGGATCAGGACTGAGAGCTCACAGATGTCATGCCTTGGTGCTGAGAAAGAGCTTTTCCAAGGCAAGTGTCCATTTTCTTTCCTTTATTCATGACATGAGGTAATTTGAGTATGCTGTCATTGGCTGATTTTTTTTGCTTATGTTTTTTGCACTTACAGTTTGCACAATAGATTCTTGTGAACATAGGCATGTGAACAAAAACACGTCTCAGAACCTGATCTGCTCCTATCCAGTATTCATGGATATTAGATATTTTAAAACCCATCAGTGTCCCTTTCTCATCTGCTGAAAATTGTCTAATATTAAATGGTGTCTTACAGTACTGAATGTGTGCTCACCTTGATAGCTGCTCTTCCAACAAACTCTCTGCATGGACCTCTCCTAAGTTGTCATAGCACCAGCATGTTGACCTTTCTTTTCTTATTCATGTGTATACTACAGATCTTCTATCTAGTTCTGTGGGTAAACGTGATTCACTGAAAATAAATATGAATGTGTCATAGGTCTGTTCTGAGGAAATCACCTCATTATGCAGTTCTCCTAGCAAAATTGTAAAATCTTTTTTCCTGCTCGATAGTTCATTGCATTTGTGTGATTATTAAGACAAGACAAATTGGGTAGTATAAACAAAGTGTCTGTAGTGAAAAAAAGTGAGACTCCACATTGAAAATTAGGGCCAGAGACAATATATTGTATGCGTGTATAAATATTTGCTGAAAGACTTTCACTTTTGAAATCTCTGATCTAATCTGAGATAAGAAGCTGAAAGGAAAAGCCATGCAGCTGTAATTTCATGTTTCATTGAAAAAATAAACAAGTCTGGACTTAGTCAGACTTACTGCTAGCACCAGCTGCAGTGACCTTCTACTAAAACAGGAATGACACATGACATTTTTCAAATTCTGGTGATTACAACTGAGTCAATACATAACTGGATTCACAGTGGTATTAAATTACCAGATAATTAAATTTCATACAGAAAGTATGCAAGCCAAAAAACCAATCAAGGCTGACATACTTTAGTTGAAGCAATTCAGAAATTTATCTGCTGTTGAGTTTTAAACATCACTTAAAGGTCACATTAAGAGGAAGCCAGCAGAGCTGATGGAAGGTTTTAGAGTGTAGCTCAGACTACCTTGTTGCCTGAAATACCTAGGAAGAAAACTTCCACGACAGGGCAAGGCAGAGAAAAGATCCTTTACTATGAGTTTAGCTATAGCAATCCATGACGCGCGCGCCGGGATCACAGAATTCTACAAATTTATGATTCTACTTAATTTTCCTATCTAGAAAATACATCCAATGTCTAACTAGCCCACCCCCCTGCTATCTATAACCACCTCCCCAGAAACACCCCCTTAGAATTGAGTCGGTGGTCCCAAGACCACTCCTTCCTCCCCCCACCCTTGTCTTCATCACATTACATCTTCTACTTGGAGTTCTTCCAGTCCCCTCTAACCCCATCTCTATACTATGACTAAACAATATTGTATTTTGACTATACATGTTCTAGTAGCTATCTGAACACAGCCTAATATCTCCCCCTTAGCACAGAAACAGGCTTCAAGAATGTGACACAGAGGTTAAAATCTAGCTTAAGTATTTGGTACAGGGGTTATAAACTACTTTTTAAATGGAAAAGACTATAAAACTATATAAAACTACGTTAAAATCTACAACTATATTAAGGCTTATGGCAACAACCTCAGCTCTGGAAGTAGCATTGAGACATCTGCAATTTCCACTTTTTATGCTTCTGGATAGCTTGGGTTTTCTACATGCAGACATTTGGGGTTTTTTTCTAGCTGTAAGTTTTCCCGTGTGGAAAAGGAGATGTTGCTCGACAATCTTACCAGATGACTTCTTAGGTATTGCATGTGGAGAAGTTTACTATCTCTTTCACATGCCTATTTTAGCTCATAAATATGCACTCATCTACATCTTATTTGTTGATAGGGAAAAAGAAAGTTCAGGTGGTTCCCAATTAAGTTGTCTTCAGGCAACCAAGTGACATGATTTCTAAGTGCTGGAAGGCTCCTCCTTGTTGCAGATGGAGAGAGGCTGGCAAAGTTACCAGACAAGATGGACTTCTTTTGCAGTGGGACAAACACAGAAGGTGGGAATGCCAGTTTTTCCTAGTTCTGAGGGAGCCCAAAAGGACAACAGAATTTTCCTAGAAACTTCAGTGATGATTTTAGCTTTCCACTGTGGAATATTCAAATATGAGGCACCACACATCTTGAACTCCACCCATCTACTTTACCTACAGTCAGTTTGGGTAGTTCCCTCAGGTAAGCAGTCTTTACCATACATAGCCAGAAAGCTGCAAGCAACCAATCCCAGGCACCTGAGAGAGCAGAAGAAAGCTGGAGGTTTTAGAAATCAACTCAGTAGCATTCTCTGCAGGATGGCTGCAAAGTTCATGTGAAATTATGATCCTTTAAAAGACAGAGATCTTTGGTACTTAGCTGTGGGAAATACCTTAAAAATAATTTCTTGGACTTGGCTGAACCATAAAAGGGTGCCCATAACATCAGAACTGCAAGAGGAACAAGCAGACAAAGAAATTTATGTTTGTTCTCCTGAGGATGTGAATAGTTGTCCCTTCTCCCCCCGTGCCTTTCAAAACTTCTCTTTCAAAAACTTATAGTTAATACCTGGAACAGGTAATTTTTTCACCAGACAGGTCAAACATACTGAGGTGGCAGCAGTAAAGAGGAAGGGCAGTTTGCTTACAGAGCTGAACAAAGTCTGGATAGAAAAAGAGACTTATCAATGCATAAGAAATGTTGACTATTTTCTAGGCTGCTACAAAACCCATGTTTGAAAGCAGATATCCAAAGTGATTTTTGACTTGGAAAACTTATGTGAGAGGTTGTGATAGAGAACTTGTTTTCCTGGTTTTTTCTGCCATAGTCTGTCTCTGATCTACACTTGAGAAGAAACATTTCTGTTGTATGATGTTTTGTGTAATTTCTGCAGTTGTATTTTCAGTAGATTTCATGAAGAAACTCTAAAAAGAAAAATGTTTTTCTGTGTTAAGAATTTTATGAAGTATACATAAGTTCTGTTCCAAAATAAAAATAGCATATTTATCGCATGGTAAGGAGAAAAACATTTGGTTTACATTAGGAAAAGAGAAAATTGGAAAACATTTCTCACACATCTGATAATAATTATTAGTGTTACTGTGATGCAAAGTCCTTGGCTGGAGTTTCGAGGAAGATCTATCAGCATTTATCTCTTAAACAGAGCAAGTGGTCTCATCCCCCAAGCTTCATGTTGATATAAATCAAATTAGAGAAAGTTCTAGCTAGAGGTGCCTTGGAATGTGATGAACCAAAAGAGGAGTTTTCACAGGTAAATCTTCACACCTGCAAGGCACTCCTGACCCACCAATCCCTATATTCTTAGGGATTTTTCCCATTTATTGCAGCTTACGCTGCTTCTTCATGTGCTTCCACTGTTTTTGTCTGAGCAGGGTCTCCCTCTACTACCTCTATAATGCCCCCATGGACATGGGACAGTGGTTTGAGCTACTTCCAGGGCTTCACCTCACCAGGCTGTGCTGGTCCTGTTCTCTTGGCTGCTCCTCACTGGGCTCAGATTCCTACCAGCCACTATGGCCCACCAAAACCTGTCACTATAGAATAAGGCCAGACTCCTTATTTATGTGTTTGAGTGTTTTACACAGTCATTGCATAAGTTTGGGGTTTTTTCTAGTTGTCAGGGTAAGTAGGGCCATTTTCCCACAGGTTTGTACTTGTGAAGAGCGACACTTCGATGAGACAGAAGTTGCGTAACTTCAGAGTCAGTCATGTGCCTGACTTGTCCCACAGGAAGGTAGAAAAATGTGCTTCAAAAATCATAAGCCTGAAGAACCAGGTGCCAGGGAGCTCCCCCTTGTGTTTCAAGGCATTCCCTTTTCTCAGGTGTTTTGCTAAATTCTGTTTTCCTGTTCCTTTCTTCCAGGCTTTTGCTTACATAGCTCAGAAATACTGACTTTCTAGATGTCAGGTGTGTTTTCATTCCCTCTGCTTGTGGAATGTTGCCAGGCCAGAGCAGCTCTCACACTCTTGGAGCCTCTCAAAGCAAGGGTCCTCCTCTCCTTTTGGATTAAGAGGAATGACTATAGCAGGACTCAGCATATGGCCCACCTGAGTTTGCTGATCATCTGCTGGCTGCAGTTGCTTGCTGCAATAGTGAGGAAGGTCATTCTAAACTGCAGCTGATGAGAAGTGAATACTCTGGCCCCTGTGATTTCTCCTCTGTTTTACATAATATGTTTGGTTTCTGCACCTTGCAGGGAGGCTGATTTAGTGTTTGCTGTGGTAGTAACTGTAGGACCAAACCCCAACTGGAAACAGACAGAGGATTGCTTTCTTTGTGGATGTGAATGAGGATTAGGTACTTTTCTGTTAACTGAGACCAAGATGTTCCTGATCCAATACAGAGATCAGATTTTAGATGCATTTATAGCAAAATTTGAAGGACCTGTGAAGCTTACATGCTTCCAAATTAGTTGGCAGCTAAATGTTGGTTTTCTGAACAGCAAAGCATAACTTATGTATCTGAAGCCCGTTTCGAATCTGGAGGTAAGCTGTTTGAGCTAAATGTTTGCATGAAACCAATTGGGAGCAATGGTTTCCCTTGAAATACATATGCCAGTGTAGATATTCACCTGGTTAGACTTCTTAAAATTCGAATATTATTTCTTCCTCAGACAACTTGCAGGTTTTTGAAAACAACTGCTCCTTAAACGTGTTTGGTTAAGTTGCAAAAGTTAACCAATCAAAAATTGGTACAGACAACTTGCCAAAAGGTGGAGTTGGAGACATGCAGTATTGTGAAAACAAACTGGACTTCGCTGGATAAGAAACGAGTTCAGTGCACCAGCACAGAACTATCTGGCCAGCTGACTCTGCCTCCCGAGTACAAACTGCAGTGTCGCTAGGTGAGAGGGTTGGCTATCTGTTTTGGAAAAGGTTATTATGCTTTGTTGATTTAATCTTGGTTTGGTTTTCATTAAGTAGAGTGTAGATATTTAAACTAGATTAGTTTAATTTGATCAAAATCATTGAGGATGCAATGCTTTCCAAGAGGTCATATATCATCCAAACCATCAAAGAGTCTGATATGCCTGACTTATCTCACCCAGTGCCACACACTGTTACAGTGAGTTTTTTCAGAGCATGGGAAAACTCTCCAAGGTCTTTTGTTGGTTCTGCTGCCTCTTAATGCAATCATCAATTAAGGAAAGAAAAAAAGAAATACAGGAAGAAAAAAGGAACAGGTCCCATGCAGGAAGCCAATGCCCTGGGGACAGATAATATGGAGAGTGTCAGAAGTCAAAATACCTGGGACAGAAGGGAGAGGTGAAGTATTTTTTCACATAGAGCATGTAGTAGCACAGCTTTCACAAAAATCCAAAGAAATTGTTTGCCTGTTTTTTCTCCTCAGCAAATCAGGCTGCAAATGGGATTTCAGTCTCTTCAATGTACTTGGTTAATCACTCTCTTCCTTGCACTGCAGGAATTAAGGGTATGACTGTTTGGATAATTACTCATAAGCTTTTATTTGCCTTTAAACTAAGGCAGAAAGATACATTTTTGCACTGCCCACGTGCACGTGGGTCCACTTTGACATGGTTCCAACATTTAATAAAAGTTCTAGTGACAAGGTTCAAGGGCTGTATGAGAAATTCCTTTCGGGAACCCTGAATCCTGAAAAGATAAGTGTAACTGTTTATAAATTCAAACCAAGATCAAAATCTTCTTCCAAAAGAGATAATTCTCTAAGTGAAACTTATATAAACTTTGAATGTTTGGGGTTTTTTAGGCTTTTTTGGTTTGGTTTGGTTTTGATGGTGTTTTTTTTGTTTGTCTGGGAGTCTGTTTGTTTGTTTGTTTATTTATTTCTTATGAGGGGCTTTGGGTTGTTTTGTTTAGTTGATTTTCTTGTTTAGTTCATATTTGTTATCTCAATTTTAAGTAACAGCAGACTTTTTCCCACTGAAATTAGATTTTTCTTCCTATAATTTACGTCAAAAGCATATGCTGACACTGTTCTGCCAGTTGGTTGCACTCTTCTCATTCTGGATTCCATCACTAGCATTAAAAAAAAAAATGAAACAAGTGTAAGGCACAGTCTGCTCTGTGAAACATGAAGTGAAAAAAGTGAATGTATTTGATTTTAGAGTACCATTTTTTTCAGTTATTCTCACAGAGAAAAGTCACCCAGGAGCTTATAATAATTCAGACCAACTTTTTTTTTTTTTTTTTTA
>VXBX01004607.1:247546-268894 GCA_013400415.1 Scytalopus superciliaris | reverse complement strand
AAATTAAGAAATAAATACTATTATAGTGTTTCTATTCCCATGTTATGTAACTGGGAAGAAAAGTATAGCTTTGGCCGGAAGAGGTAGAATGAACTCTGTTCTGCTTGCATAAATATACCTACCAGGAATATTTAATACCTAAACATTAGTTTACAGGCATTGACATTTACAATTGAGATTATTTTTGGGATTATTAATGGCATGGCTTGGACCTGGTGACCTATTTTTTTAATTTTAATCTGTGTAGACTTTAGAGTCACAGGAAGTTTAAGGAGGCTTAGCTTTGTTGCAGGTGTTATAAAAATGCAAGTTTAAAGAAAACTGTATCAAAATATCTTGGTTTTCTTTCAAATTGAAGATATTGCATAAAGTTAGTTAGACTAGCCATCATACCACTGAGTTTTCTACATAAAGTATAATGTCATGGAGTATGAAGTGTATAATTTAAAGGTACCACATACAAAAGCTACAACATATAATCTTTTACATTTTTATACAACTAGATTTAAAAGCAGCCTATCAAAACAATCTAGTCCTTCCCCCTAAATAGGAAACTGAATATTGACAACTGCTCTAAAATCATCCATAAAAAAATAACTTGTATGCAAGAGAAAATGGGAAGGGGAAAAAAAAGAATCCGGTAAAAGGAATCACAAGTCCATGTTCTGTTTCAGAAGTAAAAGTATCTCTTTAAATTTAGGTAAGGGAATTATCTGAGCATTTCATAATTATACATCTAGGCAAGATTGTTTTTCCATGTTTGAGTTATTTTTTTCCAATGTTCAGGTTAAAACAATCAATATCAGACTGGACTATTTCAGGTGTTGAATGGCTAACTTCAATAAGAATGCTCAGAAATGCATAAGATACTAATAGAAAACTTTTTTACCATTGGGATTATCAAACAGTGGAACAGGTTATCCATAGAGATTATGGCATCTCTGTTCCCGGATATATTAGAAACTCAGGTGAGCAGAGCCCTGCGCAACACACTGCAGCTGCATCCACTTTGAGCAGAGGAGTTGGACTAGATGATCTCCAGAACTCCCTGGCAGCCTCAGATACTGTATGATTCTGAAATAATTAGGAAAAAATTGTATTACCTAGTGATTGTAACACCACGAGTGATACTGACCTGGACAGGAAAATGAGAAATTTTGTTAAGGCCTGACTGGTTTCATCTTCTTATGTGCCTTAATAGGGATGAAAAACAACTGCAATGTTTTTTTTAGTGTGGCTGTCCTCCATTCTTATTTTTATACTCACACTGGTTTCTCCATTCCTCAGATTATTCTATCAGTGTGCAATGTCCCTCTGTACTTAATCACTGATATAGCACATCTTGACTCTACTTATCATCTCTTTTTTGAAACTTTTAATCTGACAGAAATGTTTAATCTACGTATTACCCAAATGTGCAGACATCACCATCCAGGACCTATGGTTGTAATTCTAACAGGAATAGTTGCTGATAAAAGGTGACGAGATGATTAAAGCTCTGGAAAGACTTTTGTTAAAGGAGTGATGGAAGAAACTTTGCCCCTTCGGTCCTGAAAATTGTAATTTAAGAGAACAAACAGAGATTTACAGAAGCATGCTTTGAAGGGAGAAAGTGAATAAAGATGACCTTGCTGGCCAGTCTTGTCTACAGAAAAAAACCCTAGGAGTTACCAAAGGAAGTAGTTAAGGTTTAAATGGAGGTGGTTCCTCATACTGTGGAGGTTGCTTCTCATGATTTAATTCTTAGTCAAAGGATACTGTGAATAATAAAAATTCCTGGTGATTTAAGGGCAGATTGAACAAGTACGTTAAAAAGAAATCCACTGGGGATTGCTCAATCATAGAAAACCTTCCTGCTTCAGAAAATGTCAATGAGTGTCTCACATGCGTGGCAAATTTTTTTGTTTTCATTTATGGACAGGAGAGACTGTGTATCAAGACAACTGAATCATTGGTTTCACATGATCTGTTTAGTCTTATATGCCTGTGTATTACACACTGCTCTAGTCAGATTAGATCACTTTGTATTTATCACATATGAAATTTCAAGTGAAATGATCTGTTGCAGAACTTAATAATTATTAATAACTTAATAATTGAAGTTAAAAAACAATCCTATTAAACTGTCCAAGTATCAGTAGTTTAAATCCCAAATGTATTTTCATTGAAAATAGTAATCTTTCAAATTGCAATAATCTGAGAACAGAGAAATAAATAATTCCAGTGCCTCTACGATAACATCCTAGTTTTTCAATATCCATGGTCAGGCTCAGCTAATTACACACTGTTGTGTGTGTCACTGTGAATACTCAGCTGTGTTGAAAAGGGTGTGTTTGCTCATTGTCCTTAGAACAGAGGATTTACACATTAAATTTCTTGTGTGAGGATAAGCTTCAGAAGTCAATCAACACCTGTCCTAATGTGTGAAAGTTTCTTGTGCATAAATTGACTCTTTCACAAGTTAAGCTTTAAGCAATATATTAATCTGTTCGGTTTCAGCACTTAAGGTACTCACCACCTATAATAAACACTGTATGTGCTATATTCAAATTACAGTCTGTCTGTTTCTCCCATTCATTTCTGACTTCTGTTCAAAGGAAATACTCTGTGACTCTTCATCACATTATAGAATTAACCAAAGCCAAAAGAAGACATACTTCAGCTATGATAGGTGTGTTTGCTGTCATTTCCTCTCCATAAAAGAGGCAAACCTCTGTTCCAAACTTACTTATCAATCTGCCACAGAAACAGGGTCTCCCATTTTCTATAATAACTGCAGATGAAGGACCAGTATAAATAATACTAGGTTCATTACTTCTGCAAGTTAATTAGCCATGAAGTCAAACGATGTCAAAGAGGAGCAGCCAGGTTTTGCAAGCTTCTGCCTTTCTCCTGTTTTCAGCTGGGCCTTTATACAATAAGTCTGTAGATCAAACTTTTGATGGCTGGAGTTTTACTGGCGTAGAAACTTTCCACGTGTTCAACAATCTTCACGCCAAAAGACGAGGCTGAACTTCAGGCAGTATTAGATAAATGTGTCTTATATGGGGTAGCACTAAGTTTTCTAGAAAATCCATGGATTGTAAAATACACTGTAGAAATCCTACAGGTTGCTTTCCACAGAGACAGCTCTCTTAATTACTGTGTAGATATTGAATCATCACACTAGTTAATGTATAACCAGACACCCCAGGCCTTATTCCTTCAAAATGCCATTTAAAATTTCATAGAAATAGTTCAAGGTCATTTGCTAAACAATGACTGAAGTGCAAATATATGACGTTATGAACAGGGAAATTTTTCAGAGCACCAGAATTTGTCTTTGTCTTCAGATGCCCCAACTCCAGTCTGAGCTCCTCAAGACGTTGAGTTTCTTTTATCATATTTTATTTCTTTATTGCTTAGCATAGTGGGGCACTGACATTGATAGGATGTCTGGAATAATAATCATAACCTAACACAAATTGTATACAGTACTAAATAGGCACTTTATATGAGCAAAGACCACAGGAAGGAAAGATGACTCAGCTTTGGTTTTAGTGCGTTTTGCACTTTACCAGGAAATTAAAGGTGACGTTACAAACTCTCAGTGTCTTGGAAGTTTTTCATATTGATGTTCTGTATCGAAACTTACCCTTAATAATTTTAGCTTCATAAATGCCTTATCCCATATTTGCAACAGCAAAGAAAAATGCAGTAACCAACCAAGTATTTTCAGCACTCGGAAAATAGTTCAAAAGTGTCACAAAATTATATTGTGAAATGGTAAAGCAGAAGCCAAAAATGCCCTATCTGATTTTGGCATATTCAAAATGGAGCCTTCCAAAGGTATGTTGAAAAGTGTCTGCTTCAGGTCAGTCAAATTCCATGTCACCTTTAATCCTAATTTACATTATGGAAATAGTCCACAGCTGTGGTCAAGCAGAGGGCCTCTCCTGGCCTGGGTTTTCCAAAAACATAGAGTAAAAAGCTTGTCTTTCCCTAGCGTGTAGGGTGACAGAGGGCATTTGAGACAAGGAGGACTGCATATGACAGGAATTAGCTTCCTAGAGAGCCATCTGCATTATTTTAGTCCTGAATGACAAATCCTGGAGTCCATCTGTGTAAATTTGGTAGTTATCGAAGTGAATAGATTAATAACTGAATGATGATAGAAACACTTCACTTTACCTACTAAGATTATTTTGTCCTGAGTGTTCTCTGAATTTCTCTGCAATTTGTTTATTTTCATCCTTCTATAAAATTTTTACATACTAACTGAGAGGATAAATAATTTGCAACTCCTCAGCTGCAAAATCAGTCACAATCCTCCCTCCAATATATTTTTTAATTTTTTTGATGTTACTACTTGGTGTGGTCATCTGTATTGCTCAGATAAAATTCACTCTAAATTATGCTTTACTTAACTTGCAGATTTTGGTCTTCCCTAATGCCAAGGAACATTTGCTCTTTTATTACCTTCATTTGTGAGCTACTGTCTTGATCACTGATCTCATATGAAGGTAACTTGATCCTCACTCTTATATGTCCTTATGCTTGGAACACAGCTTTGAATTGCACATTGCTCAGGAAACTGTTAGAGCCATTTAGAAAACAGTATGGCTAAAATTTAAACACCTGTAGGCAATTATTTATTGAAGCTGTCAACAATTTGGACCTTTCACTGGCAAAATATTAAGATCTGGCAAAATCACCCATAGGCAATTGCAAGTTTTCTATCTAAACTTCANTTAACATACACAGGATGAATATCGTATATTCCTTGAAGCAACTATTCTCTTTCCCTTTTTCATTTAAAACATTCCCCACTTGTATATTTTTAATTTGTTTCATGAGTCAAGCAGAAAATTAAGACAGTTAGGACTTTAACTAGAGTCTAATAAAAGCTGTAGTCTGCCTCTGTTATGTCCTTGCTTCTCAAATAGAGTGGTAGCAACAGATACATTTTACTGGGAAAAAAAAAACAACATATTTTTCTCTTTCTTTCTTTGAGGGAAGAAGAGAGGAAAGAAGTAAGGACTGCTACATATTATGCTCTGAGAAAGGCTTTTCACCTTGTCACAGGCAGACAGATACATAGCTCTAATTTTCAGAACTTAACAACTAGCAATTAAAGACACCAGGTAGATAGATATCTATGATATCTGGGGATGGTGCCTAATAAAGGCTCCTTTTTAGGAGTAAGTGCAGATTAGAATTGATGCATGGATATTGAACAAAGAATATACATGAGCTTCCAAGCAACTTTGTTCCATCCATGTGGTCAAATCTGCCCATGGAATTAAAAGAAAACTTTTAATGTGCTAACTTTTAATGCGTGTTCTCATGCATGTCCTGTAGACATACATTGAGCAAGGTCTGTGTATTGTATCTCTAATTCTTTTAGAAAGAACTCACAAAGTATTCTAAGTATTGTTTGTGAATTTTCATTCTGGTACAGGTAGCTTCTTGGTGTAGGTAAGGGTATAATAATCAGTTTTAAACATGCAATTTCAAGCATTTTATTATTTGCTTCTGCATCCTGCTTATCTGCTAGAAACTGGTTTTAAGCTGGGAGGTGAAGAAATGCTTATGGTGTGTATTAACACTATGATCAATTAACAGCATCACTGCCTGCCCTTCCCAGGATTGCAGTAACATGTCTCTCTGTTTCAAAGTGCCAGAAGGAAAAGTAGTGCCCTTCACAGACATTATTCCCAGGCACTCTGTCTTCCCATGCTTTCATAAAACTGAGCTGAAATGGCAAGAGACATTGCCAGCAACTCTTTCCTGTCCTGTTCTTTCTGCATGGCAGGGACTGGAGACTCCACAGTGCTGGGCACAGCAGGATGGGATCCAGCACCAGCAGCCAGTAGAAAAGAGTCACATTTCAAGACCTCTGAGACAGAGCTGAAGGGGGAACACCTCATCTCAAGTGAATGCTCACTACCTGCAACCCAGGTCTGAGCTGAGCAGGAGACACCTCTTAAAAACACAGCAAGTGCACAACTTGACCTCACTCTCCTGTCCTCTCCTTTGTCATGCTGTTTAGAACAGTAGTTTGGTTTTGGGGCAGCAGCTGGGGAAGTCATAATGTGTGTTTACTCTCCCCTCCTCCAGTAAAAAGTAAAGGTCTTCCTTCCAAAGAAAAATACTCATTTAACCATTGGAGAACTTGATAGAGGTTTCTTCCTGTGCCTCCTGGTGAAGCCATACAACTGTGCAAAAAAGGAAATTTTCATCTGTCTTCTGAAAGACAACAGCGAAGGACCATGGCTCTAGTTTACATCAGTTTCACTTGGGATAGAGTGAGTGAGACGTACTTGTTACCCAGACCTAGCTTATTTAGCAGTAGTAGACATCTTATATGAAAATAGAAGACAAAATTTCCCATGATCATCCTTGCAGCTTTAAAAAGTTGCCATCCCACATATAAACTGCAAGGAGCTGAGAGCCCTAGTCTGTGCTAATTGTGATATATGTACCTTAATAGGCCTGCATATCTTGGGGAATTTGGGTAATAGAACATCTTGTCTCTATATTGAGATGAGTTTTAAGCACAAGTTCAGCCTGCACTGCCAAGTTCAGCAGGGAGATCTGCACAGAGACACCACTTCCAGCACTTGTGGAGGGTCTTCATTAAAAGTGAGGGTCTAACAGAGCTGAAGTACCTTAAGGGTAAGGTGTCAGGTGTTTTCCATTTCAAAATCTTGACTGTAGGCATTTAAATTCTTCCTGTATCCCATCTTATGTATCAGCTGTGCAGACCACAACTTACATTCCAATGTCAGTCCAGTCTTAATCTCCAATGAAGAGAAATTGACTTCTATCTTTAGCCATGCCTTAGATGCGTAAAACCTTCCAAAAACGCCTCTACACAAGTATTTCTTAAAATATTTGTGCTAGAATTATCAACATGTGGCCACTGTTTAAAGTTTTCAAACCTTATGAGTTAATGCTAAGCATTAGGATTACGTCCTACACACAGCTTGTATTTGTTTCTTACTGTAAGACAATTTTACTTTATTTTTTGCAGTCTTAGTTTTTGTAACTGTTAATGGTCATTTAAGGAGATTTAAACATGAAAACCTGAGTCAAAGCAGCCTCTGGAAAATTTCTGAAACCGATATGAAGACCAGATAAAATGTAATCAAAACAAGGAGCAATTACTATACTACTGGGCATACTAGGATTACTTTTCAACTGAAATGAACTAGTGAGTCAAAACTAATAGTTTTATTAAATATTCTGGTATTTGCTGGGCAAGTTGAACACCAAAAAAAAAGAGAAAAAAGAGAGAGAGACATCTGAAGACTGTATTGTCTTGATATTATCTGATTAAAAAAGTTTACACGCAGAATTGCAGTTTCTATTTATAGATAACAAACACTGTAGACAATACCCACTTTTTTTTTCTAAATTTCCATAATATTTGCTGTTGCTTGAGTTTTTTTATTATTATTAAATAAACAAATCCTGGAATTGTAAGATTCCACTTTCATTATTGGAGCAGTGCTCATGATACAGAGAACCACTTGCAAGCACAAACTCAGAGAAAGATTAAGGTAAAAGGGACCTCTGGAGGTCATGTAGTCCAACTAGCTTGCAAGCTAGACCAGGCTGCTCAGGATTTAGCCAGCTGGGATTCCAAAACTCACAGGAATGGAGGTTTTGCAGCATCTGGACCACATGCCTGAGCGTTCAGTCAGCCTCATTCTGAGAAACCTACATTATGATCATGAGGTACACCAAAAAAATTTGTGTTTTACAGTAAATGGAACAGTAAATGGTATTAATACAAAACTATACTATGCATTTGTCATCACTTTATTAAAAGAAACAAACAAGAAAACCCTCCATTCCCTCAAAAAAAGAAACCACATCCAAAACATAAGTCATAAAATAAATAGTTCTATCTAAAGTAATACACAGGAATGGTAAGAACTTGACTTTCAAAAAGTGCTTGAGAGAAAGGAAATTCAAGGGTAGGAAGTAAGTCGGAAACATACACTTTCTGTGAACTCTTGCGCACTGAAAGATGTCCAGCGATGACTCAGCTCCTTCAGGGTGGTTAAGTGGAGAAACTAAAAAACTGTAAAGAAGAAAATAAGAGCAGGGGAGGAGACATATCCATTTTCACATTCCTAAGTAGCAACAGAACATGCCTTTCACTGAAAAGAACAAGTACAAAAGCTCTCTGAGTTAACAAATAAATAGCAATATAAACTTATGAGACATTAGCTAAAAGAAAGGGGTAACGCTTGTATCTAGTTCTAAAGGGATAGATATGTCCAAGGCTTGATTTTCTCCAAAAGCAAAACATCTGGTAGATAATAAGCTGAACCTTATGCCACCTGATAGAAGAAAGAATGGGACTAGACCTAAAATTGAAAAAAAAACAGTGAAATAACAAGCAATTTGGTACATTACATGATCACTTACTAATGTCATAAAAAAAATTATCCCACAAAAGGTAAGATTACCACATATCTAATGATGACTAAGCAGCTTAGATACTAATTGGACTTGAACTGTCTGACAGTGTCTCTAACAAAGCTCCCAGATATGGAGAAAAAACTCAAAGGTAATTACCCAAAGATATCAACATACATTTCTAGAAGCTGTTCACTCTTCTGAGATACTAAAGACATGGTGGTAAGAATAAAAGTCAGTATGTCAGAACACAGTTGCAGCATTTCAAATGAAATCTCACAGATCCACAGGTTGGTTTTTGCTGGAAGTTACTTCTTGATATCGAACAGTTCAATCCAGCTGTGTGAGCAGGGTCACCTAGAGCAGGTTGCCAGTGACCATGTCCAGCAGGGTTTTGAGTATCTCTGTGAATGAAGACTCCACAATCTTTCTGGTCAACTCTCAAGGTAAAAAACAAAACAAAACAAAACAAAAAAAAACAACAAAGGTTTCTATGCGTTCAGATAGAATATCGTGTGTTTTAATTTTTGCCCAAGGCATCTTGTCCTGTCAGTGGGCACTACTGAGAAGAGTCTGACACCCTGTATACATGTAAAATGTGTGAATGATAGTTAATCTGGGGAGAATTCAAAGTTAAGCAATCCAAGAAAGAAAAACACGTGCATGATTCTGAAGGGATAGAACAATCAGTAAAAGCTGCATCAAAGAGTTTTACTTTGCAAGAATATATCATCACATTGGCGTAACTAGATTAGTGAGAAAAGTATTTCCGTAAGAGTCACCATCATAGAAAAGATACAAGTTTCCTGAAAAATACAGACACCGTATACCAGCCAAATATGAGTCAGTATGTTCCAAATGTACTATGCAAAAATGACACATATAGGAAATTGCATGGACCCTTTTTGCTGGAAACTATGCAAATACTACTTTGTTCTGACTCTTATTCTCATTTCCAGACAATGTGTCCATAGAAAAAACAATGACGCACAAAGGTACCTTATTAAGCATTGTGTATTATCAAAGAAAGAATATTAATTTGCCCTTAGTGACGTGCAATTTTCCTTGGAAGATTATATCCTTCCTCTCCTGTGGAACTTCATCTGATATTCTCTTGCCTTCTCCCTTTGAAAGGTATCTTGCTTGTAAGTACAAGATCATCTCTTATCTGTGCACCTACAACTCACAGATCTACTTTCTGCTCTCAGTGCCTTTTGGTCCCAACTAAGTTCTTGTCTTGTTTCTCTGATGGCTTCCTGTGGATAACCAGCCATGGCCTTAAATTACTGTGACCAAAAAACTGACTCAGACTTTCTGTTGAAGGTCTCCTCAAGGCCTTCCTTCTCACAGCTGGAGATATCAGGAATGTATTACACAATCATAGAATCGTACAACGGTTTGGGTTGGAAGGGACCTAAAAGGTCATCCAGGCATAACACCCCCGCTCCGTGCCATGGGCAAGAACACCTTCCACTAGATGGGGTTGCTCAATGCCCCATCCAAATTGGCCTGGGACACCTCCAGGGATGGTGTATCAACAGCCTCCCTGGGCAAAATCTGCTGCTTGAGGCTATGGCTACATGGAGCTCTCTGCACGTGATCTCTCTGTAGGGTGTCACATCCATACTGCATTTAAACTTCCAGACTCACATCTACCAACACCAAGAAGCATCCCAATCGGTGTGACATGGTGCCATGTGGAGCTGCCCAAACCAGTTATGATTTCTGGTTCTAGTGGGTCCAGTCCTGCATGAGCTGCTACTTATTCATGAAAACTAGTCCCCAGCAGATGTGCACACTGTGATTAGGTTGTGTTCAGTGCCCTACACATCCCCGCACAGTCTAGCTACGAGTGTAATCTGCAAAGTCTTATGTTTCATCACCCACGCTCACGTGTTTTCAGGCGTGTTACTATCCCTAATAGTCTTTAACACTTTTTAGTCAAGCTGTTATCACATGGGCAATGCCCTCAAGTCTTATCATTTATCTAATGACTATCAACTTTATACCAATTAAGCTATTTTCCCTTAAAGAAATACTTATGCAAATACTTGCATGCTTATGCTTTCTGTTACAATTTAATTAAACAAAGTTTTCTTCACCTGTCCCAGACTACCACAGCTTCCCCCAACATGTATAATGAATTTTTTTACAGACTCACGTAAATGGTTCTCAAAAAGACTTACGGGGTACTGCTAGACAGGATTTGCTAAAGTAGCTCATTTAAGAGAAAAAAAAAAATCATATTTTCTTTGTATATTAATCTTCTAAGAAAGCGCAATGAAGAATAGAGAAGGCCTATTCTGTGTGTAAAAAATGGCTTTGTCATGTAACAAAGAAAGCTCAAGTGTTGTGGGCCACCATGTTACAAATCAAACATTTTTGCTTATGGTACAGGAGCCAGAAAATGTCACTGTAGATACAAGTTTGATGTTATACAACTATATTGTTCATAAAATCATGGAGAGATTACCTTTACAACATTGAGGAACAAATGTCAAAACCATGTTTCTCCTAACTGCCTTCCTTAAGAAGAATAACTGTAATAATATCTAATATTATCTAATATGTGACAATATCTAGTAATATTCTAATACTAATTCTTCTAAAACATCAAAAGGAGAGACACTCAAGACTGATAGTATTGCCCAAAGAGGCTGTTGCACCTTGAAATTACTCAGTAGCTGCAGGTCTTTGTCAAGAATTTGTTGTTTAAAATCTAACTTTTTTTCTTTGAACATTAAATTTAGCATTCAGAAATGTGTGATGCAGCTATTTGAAAAGGATCAGCAGGAACCTCTAATGTGGGGGTGAAAAATTACACCAGAGTTGTCCTAACACTAGATTTTGGGCTCTTCTCTGGAGAGGTGTGAGGACGCTGCTGCCCTGACATCTGTCCTGCAACACACCCTCAAGCTTTACCAGGTTTCCTGCTTGACCACTGCACCACTGAGGTGCAGCAGTCCCCTGCAACATGGACATTGCAGCAGCCTTTAGACCTCCATGTCTGGGAGTTTCCTGCTGGGAGTTTAGTGCATATTGATGACCTTTGCTGGCATTTTCACTTCAAAGAGGCACAGATGTGTTTGTTTCTTGTGTTTGTTGAATTCTTCTCTGATGATGTGACTTTGTGGTCTATCTGCCTCTCTTACTGACTCATGATCTAGGAGAAAGTAATATACATCACACAGCTATGTTATCACAAATTAGAGTTTACAGCATAATACTGACTCATCAGTTGGCCAAATATCAAAAGTTTTCTCAGCCTTTTAGAGTATATTTTATATTCATGCATACTCTGAGTAAAACATATATCTGCAATTTCTTCTGAGTGAAACCCAGGTTTGACCTTTCTGCTATATTTCTTTGACATGGATTTTTACCTGCATCAGAGTTTTTCTCTTTGATTCAAGGAAAGTAATTAATTTTTCATGGTTGTACTCTGTATTGCTAATCACCAAAACTCATGAGACCTAAAGGAAAGACTGAATCCTTCCTGAATCCTGGGTCCATCCTGCTCACTCACGATGTGTTGGCATCACTTTTGATAACTCGATGTTAAGTAACACTGTTGCAAAACCAAAGCGATGGCCATCAGTCAGGAGCTCCTGCTGGAAAGGAGAGCTCAGAATTGCACAGAATTACAGCTAGCCTGCTGCTGAGGGACCTCCTTTTTTTCCCCCAAAATTTGAAACCAAAAGGTAATTATTTGCCATTCTGTGCTGGTTTTGACTGGGATAGAGGTTTGTTTTCTCATATATTAGCATGAATGTGACTATGTTTTGGATTTGTGCTGAAAACATGGGGATATTTTCATTACTGCTGAGCAGGGCTTGCACACAGAGCTAAGGCCTTTTCTGCCTCTCACACCCCCCACTCCACCAGTGGGCAGACTGGGGGTGCACAAGAAGTTGGGAGGGGACATGGATGGGACAGCTGATCCCAGCTGACCTAAGGGATATTCCATATCGTATGGCATCATGCTCTGTGCATAAACATGGGGAGATAAGAAGGAACCAGGGTGGGGGAGATGTTCAGAGTGATGGTGTTTGTATTTCCAAGTCATTGTCACATGTGACAGAGATCTGCTTTCCTGGGGATGGCTGAACACCTGACTGCCCATGGAATGAATTCTATGTTTGGCTTTGCTTGTGAGTGCAGCCTTTGCTTTTACCAGCTGTTTTTTTCTCAACCCATGTATTCTCTCTTTTACTCTTCCAGTTCTCTCTCCCATCACAACTGGTTGCGTGGGGCTTAGTTGACAGCTGGCATTAAGTCATGACACCTCCAGGCCATCAGCTGTCAACTATTTGCCCAGCAAGGAGGTCAGCTTGTCAGGCCATGACTGCCTTTCCAGGCAGACAGGACTTCACTCTGCTTTGCCTCCATATCTGTCTTTCCTTCCTCAGTCTGCTGCTTTCTTGATGGTCAGCCCAGGTTTTCTGCTCTCCCACATGCCAGGGGTGCCTGTGAAGTCCTTGTCCCTCTAACCCTACCTATGCCAGTATTTGGAGAACAGCTCTACAGGTCCTTCCTCCCTTCAAACTTTGGCAGACTTCCTGATGGGGGAAAAGAGGTAAGGAGTAGGGTGACACTTCAGCCTTCTCTCACAACAGAATAACAGAAAGCTGGCAGGCCTCTCTGGTTCCTCTTGCAGATGTGAAATAATGTCCGTCTCTTCCTGTCTCCTTCTTTTCACGCACAAAAGAAGAGAGACGGGAGAAAAGCCAGTTTGAGAGACCGCTGAAAAAGGAAGGTCTTGGTCCTTCAAGTAACCTCAGACCCTCAATAGATCTCAAAAACCAGTCTGCTCTATACAGGAGATTCTGTTTTCAACATCTGATTTTTTCTCTTAGTCAGTGCTGCAGGATGCTTGAATAAGCCTGTGAGTCTAAATTCATGCCATCTTTATGTCCTAATAGTAACTTTATTAGATACTCCTGCTGTCATAAGACATCGCTCTCCAAGAGTCTCCCTTCACCTTGAGTACTTATATGAAATCTCTGCAGGACAGTCACCGATAATAATGTAGTTAGGCAAGACAAGAGCCTTGTAATGCCCCAAGATATCTGTGTGCATATGGTATGTGTCTGTTTGTGTGTGTCCTTGTCTATGTAAACACACATATGCAGGGATACATAAAAAGTCAACCTCTGAACACAATGCTGAGTAAACAAGTAGTTTGTCTTACCAGAACTGCACAGTGTGTCTCCACTGGGCTGAAAAATCATGTATGAATTTTTGAAAGGATCTAACCACTGCAACAGACTGACAAAACCCATGTGGAGCTGCTGCCCAACATTTTGGTGCTGAAGGATCAAATTCTGAATTTTCTTTCATTCACTGTGAAAGAAAATGATTATTCAGCAAAAACCTACAGCTTTTGAACTAAGGGGTACCCACTGTTATCGCCTTCCTCTCTGAAAGAAAAGTCTCCCATCTAACTCAGTGGTAGATGCCACATTCTTGGAAACATTCAAATTCAGGTTGGACAGGCCTCTGAGCAGCCTGCTCTACTTGATGTCCTTGCTCATTGCAGGCGAGTTGAGCTGGATGATCATTAAAGGTCCCTTTCAACCCAAACTATTCAATGATTTTATGAAAAAAAATGTGGGGTTTGCACCCATAAATCTTCATGCATAAGTCATTAAAGGTAGATAATTTAGCTTCATATACTTTATTAAAGCATAAGGCTGAAAAGGTCTGTTTCTTGTGCTATGAGGACCTTAAAACAATGTTTAGGGATTCCTTACTCTTTTTTTCTTATCAGAACAGCTTGTGCTGTAACAACTGTCTTTTCTGTTTGAGAAAACAACACTGAGAACTGTCATTTGTCAGCAAGAGATGCTACAGAAACTTGCCACCAAGTAGTTGCCTTTGGGTTCTAGATTTGAGGGAGTGGTAGCATTTTTTTTCTTTTATGAAGATATATATTGACTACTATGCGTTTTAAAAAGGAGATATACCCAGGAGAGAAGACTTTCACATTCATTTACACTGTTACACTGTTTTTGGCATCTCATATCTTCTGTGCTGCTGCCAAACAAAGTTAATAATTTCTCTGTAAAATTTGGCAGTATTTTTCTATTATTCATAGGAGTGCATCATAAATTGTTTGTTTAGCAGAACATATGCCAAACTGCATGAACACACAAAAATTTATGGAAAATTATACCAACATATGAAAAAAACAATTATCTGAGTCCAGAAATTGAGTCTAATAGTATTTTGCTCTTCTTGGCTTTGCATGATGAACTTGTTACACAATGCAATGTGAAAAGCACCAGTTTTCTTTGATCTCTTCATAGGGCAGGCTCTAGAATGCTCCCAAAGCTGATACTGAGAGAGACCAGAGCAGGAGAGAGGATGTGTTGAGAAGATCTTGCTGTTTGGAAGCCCTGTCTAGGGTCTTCACAGCATTGACATGATCTTCAGTTGTCAAAAACAGAGAACTGAAGATGCAAAAGCATTGCAAAACATCAGGAAATATTATTCAGTTTCTTGCTGTAAAATATTAATATTTTTGCCTCTTAATGTTTACATCATAACATCTTAATGTTTACATGAACATAGAATGATGTAATAATTATGTTTCAGAGCATGACATTTGCCATAACACGAATTGAGTTCAAATTAATTTGAAATACTTTTAAAAACTGCTCTGAGAGTTGACTTACGGAGAAAACATTTATTCATTGTCATTACATTTTCCAGGGACCCAAAATGCTCATGTCACAGAGACCTGGGCTGCACCCAGGCACTGCTTGTTGTTCCCTATAGCTGTCCTTGTTGATAATTTGGTGAGCTGTTGAAAAATCAAGGCATTTATGTTAGCCTCTGTATTTCAATTACTAGCCACTTTCAGAAACTGTGTTGTGAAGTCAGTAATTAAAATATTAAAGTTTAATTTTATATATGCAGTTCTGACTAAATTTTTTAAGATAATACAAATTGAATATTGTTCAGGCTTGCACAGAGTACAATACGTTGCTTCCTTCTGCTCAAATACAGAAAAAGCAGTCTCTACCTGACGTTCTCTTTTCCAGGAGTCTGCTGGAAGTCTGCGTGGAGTCACACAGATTTGCACAGGGTAGGCCTTCTACCTTTCACCTCCAAAAACTTGGAGACCTCCACATCAAATACCAGTGTAAGCAGCAGTATAATCTTAGCTGCTCAGCTATGAACAGTCATTGTAATGTGGTTCTTGCCATGAAAGTAGTTTTCAAAAGGGCTCATTTCCTTCCTACCTGATTTTAATGCCATCAGCTGCCAAATGTTGAGATACTTGTAATTTTAAAAAAAGAAAAAAATTGTTAGAGCTTCATGTAGTTCTTCAATAGTTTTGGACTGTTGCACCTCAAGAATACTTAGTGCTTTAAAAATGTTTTCTCATGGTTTAACTGGCATAAAAATTTGTTTGCTTACCTTTCTCTACTTTACACATTTTTTCATCTTTTTTCATCTTCTTTTTTCTTTTTTCAGCAGCAGCTGCCTGCTATTTCTAAACATTTTGCAGTTACTCTGACTGTCCCAGTCAGATGGGTAGTACTACAGTCTTAATGCTAATCCATTCCTGTTCAGGCATGGGATTTTGATCCACTGGAGTTTGTTATTACCAGGCTGACATACCTTTCTCTGGTGAGTTTCTCAACATGATGGAGACTTCATGCTTCAAGACTAAGCCTTCCAGCTCTCAGCAGTCTGGGTCTTACTTTAATGGTTTCATAATGACTTCACTCCTTACTCAGAGTTTCTGAGATCTCAGCTTTGTCCAGATCCGCTTCCAAAACTACACACTGATTCACCAAAAAGAAATTGTAGATAAGGCAGAAAGTCTGATGAGGTTATAATAGGCCACATAAAGTTTCATATTAAGAAAATACTCCAGCAATGGGATACTTCAGTTGTTCCTGTGCCACCCTATAAACAATGGAAACATCACATTGGATTATGACGCAGGGAATGAAATTTTAGACACTGTAAATTGCTACCTCTTGAATCAACTTGTCAGAGAACATTCAAGGAGAAAAACAAAGTTGGATTAGCTATAGAAAATCTAAGCCACCTGGCTCAATCTATGAGCCTTAGACTCCCACAGTCCCACTTACCACAAGATGCTCAAGTGCAGTATTCTTACAGAACGGGAAGAAAACCTCTATGGAATTAATATTTTATTTAGATAGGTTGGGTGTGGGTGCTCTGGTCAACATAAAAATAATTAAACTTGGAAATTGGAAACAATAGGTCAAAATATAAAACACTTGCAAGCATCATAGATGTCTGTTATTTACTACATCAAGTAAATATGTGTGGCAGATCAAGAAGGGCTGTAAAGACACACATTCACACATGAAAAAAGCAACTGTGTTCAATAGCTGAAAGACACTTATCAGTTTTAAAATAAGGAACTTTTTAATGCAGGGGTCAAGCCCAAAGGAAAAGCAGTGAATTTTTTAAGAATTAGGGATGAAATCACTGTAAGACAGACAAAGAGCAGAACAGCTATCAAAGATACAAAGCTGTGAACTTGACAGACCACAGGGAAGAAAAAAAAAAAAAAGAGTGATCTAGTAAAAAAACATGTCCCAAACCCCTATAACATTAAAGTATTGCATTGCTTTTGCATTGCTTCATTTTTGTGAGATGAAAAGTCTAAAGTGTTGGCTGAAAATAAAATTTCTCAAAAGCCTGCTTTGAATGAGACACTGAACAGCAAAAAACTTTTGGGTCCAGCTGATATTCACCCAAGAGTTTGAAAAGATCAAGATGTGAAATAGCTGAGATAGCAGCAGCAGTGTAGAACTTCTGGTCACACAAGCCCAGGCACAGAAGGACTGGCACGTGGCAAGTATGGCTCCAGATTCTCAGTGAGGTTCCAGGAGAGGACCAGAAATCTAACTACCAGTAAGTGTAATAGCAGTGCCAAGTAAATGTGTAACTACAACAGTGAGAAAGGAAACCTGCAGACAGCAGAGGTGGACATAATAGGAAGAAAAAGCATGGCTTTTGTAAGAGAGATTGTGCATCACCAGCATTACTAGTTACTCTGAGGTAATTGTATACGTGAGTCAGCTCATACATCACGGATGGAATTGCAGAAAGGTTTTGTCATGGTCGCCTGTGAAAGTCTCTTAAGGAACTAAGTTGTCACAGGTGAGTAAGACTAACTAACAACCAGCTAAATATTGAGAAATAAATGCCAGGAATAAATCATGAGGCTTCATAATTAAAAGACACTTTCAGTAAGATTTCCCAAGGATTAATGGTGTCCTTCTCATATATGACCTAGAAGAAAGAGTTGAACAGTGAGATGACAACTTTTCCAAATGGTATAATAATAATTGACATTTTTCAGAGAAACTTCTGGCAGCTAGTTTAATTCTTTACTAAAGTTGCAAAGTACAGAGTGATAGAGAGCTAAAATGGCATTCATTCAATAATGATAAATGAAGTATGTATATGTGAAGAAACTGCCCTACCAGTTTTTTTCTAGGTTAAGTATAATTGTTCAGGTCATAGATGTTAAAGCCATTAGTTCACTATGCAGAAGCATTCAAAAAGGCAAATAAAATGCTGGAACCCATTAAGAAGACAAGAATTATGGATAATGTCTTTTAATAGGTCATGTGAGTTTAAGCTAAAGCTTTTACTTGGTGTTGTGGCTGTAATACTATTCCTACAGTTAGATGCATTGAAAAAGAGCTGAAAACAAACAAAACCAATCCTGCAGTTGTGTAAATTCACATTCTACACTGTGAATACCAAATCCAGTTTTGGTTCCCTCATCTGAATTAAAAAGACAAATGGGAAAAGAAAAGAGGATGGAGTCTGTGGATGGTGACTTATAAAATTTCCAAGGGACAGGAAAAGGGATGACTTGGGAATGTTTCTTATGACAAGAGGCACAGGACACTCTCAGACATCAGATTTAAAACAGAAAGTGGAAGCGTTTTTCTAGTCAAATCATAGTCAAGCTGTGGCAGAAACCACCTTAGGACCCATGGAAACAAAATGTAGGAGTGAAATGAGGCAGGGCTTAGAGCAATTCATGACGGGTAGATCCACTGAGGGCTATTGAACATCCCTGACTGAAAGCTGTCTCTGGCTGAAGAACCACTGATGTCAGAAACTTAGTAAGACAAGGCAGCATCTAATTTCTACAAGACCTGTTTCTAGTACTCTTTTCCAATGTATTAATTGAGACAAAATAATGGAATAATTGCAGCATTGACATGGACCTGCAACATGGACCTCAATCTTCATCTTCTGTCTTCCTGGCTCTGTTTCAGTCCCATATTGGGGAAAAGCAAAGATTAGATTTGGTCTTGGCTCCTTGCTGGCACTTACCAAATGTGGGAGGTCGGTAGTGAATCTTTTGACAAAACCACAGTTCAGCTCATGATAGATGTAGTGAGGCTATTTCTGGGGATCTCATTCCTTCCCTTCCACCTCCACAATTTCTCTAAAGCTCTTCTAATTACAGGAATTTTCCCTCTCCACCTTCTCCAGCTTGGTAGATACTTGTCTTTGCTTGGCAGGTACATGTCTTTGTCAGGATCAGGCTATCCACTCTCTCCAAATGTCCAGGAACCCCAGGACTTTTCACGAGGAAGCACAAAGCCTGGCTGATACTGTGCTCATAAAGGTGTCCAACCAAGGAGTACCTTCCTGAAATGAGGGGTTTCCATGAATACAAACATGAACACCACACAAACTCTCAAAGGGAAGAGAGGACACGCAAAAGTTTTGATACAAGTAAGAAGCAAAGCAGTCCTTGGGAGTAAGCTCAGAATTCAGATATGACCATATAAATTCAGTCTATTCCCTAAGCATATTATATACCATGATTTAAAAGTGTATAATCATGAATGAAGGGTGTCAGCATCATAGAACACAATTTTCACACATAACTTACCTTGAACATCCACTTCACACACTCCTTACTGTTTGAGTTGTGTTAAACTAAGCATTATCTTACTGCTCAGACTATTTGAGGACATGTATAAATTTGCTTTTCCTGTCAATTCTTCATAAACTTTCATTTTAATGATAGAACTATTTTAATTTTGAAGACTAAAATGTCAAATCAAATACCCATTTTGAAAACCATAGAATCATAGAACCCTTTAGGTTGGAAAAGACCTTTGAGATCATTGAGTCTAACTGTTAACCTAACAGTGTCAAGCCCACCACTTAGCTATGTCCCTAATACCACATCTTGAAGCTTTTTGAACACTTCCAAGGATGTTGATTCCAGCACTTCCCTGGGCAGCCTTTTCCCAAACTAAACCTCTTGTGGTGCAACTTGAAGCCATTGCTTCTTGTCCAATCACTTGTTACCTGGGAAAAGAGATTGACACCTGCCTTACTAAAACCTCCTTTTACGTAGTTGTAGAGAGCAATAAGGTCACCCCTGAGACTCCTTTCCTCCAGCCTAAACACTCCCAGCTCTCTCTGCTGCTCTTCATCAGACTTGTGCTCCAGACCCTTCCTCAGCTCTGTTGCCCTTTTCTGAACATGCTCCAGAGAAAAACAGGAACAGAAAAGAAAAGCCCAAGAATTCAGATGGGGGGAAATGTGGATCATTTGTCAAACACAGAGAAGAAACATTTATGGAATTTGTGAAATCCCCAAAATTTATTTCTTTTTCTCTAAGGAGTTGTAACAGCTGTCCTCTAGCATCCTTGGTATTGTAGGAAAGGAAATTGATACATAAAATACTCATTTTTAAAGAACCTTTTAAATTAAACATGTAGCCATAGTTTAACTTTCTGGTTTTAGGATTGAAGCAAGAAATGCTATTAAAACTGAGTATGACTCACCAGTGTAAGATAAGGAAAAAGAAAAAACAAATATCATAAGGTAATTTGTAACCTCAAATGTCATTTTCAACAAGAATAATAATCTCTCAACTGCAAAGTTGAGTCTAGTTTCTGTTGGAAAAAAATGTTGACTATGAATGACCAGAAGTCTAACTGACCTTTAAAAGTAGATTGAACAAATTTTGGTTGTTCAATTCAAGTGCAAGAAACCTGAGGGAAAATAGCATGCCTCAACAGTACAAAAAAAATCTCCAAAGAGCAAAGTGTTTAGTTCTTTTTCTCCCAGGTAGGAAAGATATTGATAATGGCCTTAAGCTCTGTTATGGGTGTTACAGCACAGACATGAGAAAACACTGTTTGAATAGTAGCACTACAGAAACTAGTCTAGAGCAGTCATGTTATTTTCATAGCTTGATGTGATCAAGGGACATGCTACAGGCCCTCTGTCAGATACAGGGTAGGTATAGATGATTGTGCCTTGGGGAATAGTGTAAATTATCATCTCTTGACAGCTGTTCTAGTTCTATGTATTTTTATGAATAAAGAAGCATTGCCATTGTTTAAGTTCCCTTCTGAAGTACTAGGCTAGTGTTTCCTTCCCTCATTCAGTAGCTACTAATAGATTTGTAGAACCAGCTCCATTTGCCTGTCTAGTCTCTGCCAGTTGTAATTAATTTGAAACCTTACATATTATGATTTTATTTCTCTTTAGTAATATTATTACTTTATGCTTGCCCTTAGTCACAGTAAGTGCTGGCTTCAGAGAGACCAGAGCAGAGTTATTGCTATAAGCAGTACTATCAAAAGAGGGAAAATAACCATGCTACTGTCTTTATTCCCCATCGACTTTTCCATTCCAAACAGCTTCCATCCCAAGTCCTCCGTTAAAACCTTCCTTGACAAAAGTTAACTGACTTTTTTCTGGGCAAATATTTTATTCTCTATCAGGATTCAACAATGAAGTAAAAGACTTGCTTAGAGTTGGACAGTAGTCTCTAGGGATTACCCTGAAAATCACTCCTCTAATAGGATAAACATTTACAGAAGGAAAATACCATGAGCCAATTGGGGTTTTTTTTGGGGGGGGTGTTTGGTTTTTTGTTTTTTTTTTTGT
>VXBX01004607.1:171689-221415 GCA_013400415.1 Scytalopus superciliaris | reverse complement strand
ATCACAGCAGTAAAAATGGCTTGTGTTTTCTCAGATATTGTAGTAAGTCTCTATTGTGTGAAGGCTTATTATCTGCTCTTCCTCTAGTCCTATTTATGTTGCGTTTAGCATCTTAACTGTTTTGTGTTCATCACATCTATAGTCTTCACTGAATGTTACCATAAATTCACAGCAACAGTTTGCAAGATTCACATGTATCATGTGTATGTAACTTCATTACAATGGAGTTTTTTGCTAAATTTATTTTGCTTTGGAAGCTGATAAAATGTAGATTTTGCTGATTCAAGAAAAGATTTTTTAATTGTATTGGCTTTTTTTTTTTTTTTTTTTTTTTTTTTTATTTNTTTTTTAATTGTGTCCTTAAATGACACCTTCACAATTTCACCCATAAGTAGTGCATGACTGCCTTGTCTGTGAGCTGTCCTGCTGCACATTTTGCCTGTTACTATTTCTGAAAGGAACAAGGTGGGGTGTGCTTGTAATGCACATTAGTGTCTTGATTGAGGGAAGTTACTCTGCAAATGAAGGATTTGATTCTGTTAGCAGTTGAATCCTGACTGGCTTTTTGTGTTGATGTTGAGAATTCTACAGGTGTGATCGTGACAGAAATGCATGGGGAGCAACTGGCATAGAAGGGTCTTCCTCCCTGTTCGTGTCATGTAATTATGTCACTGTCTGGGATTAGTGCATGATACTAAATTTTTAAATAAGTGTCATTCCCAAATTCACTTATTAGTATCACAGGTTTGGGGTTTTTTTCCCTTTATCTGATTTATAAGGACAGAAAGATGATTACTTTTCTTAGTAAGTGCATATAAAGCAGCCCTTTTGTCATGGAAGATCCCCAAGGGTTAATTGATTTATGGGTTTTGTATGTTTTATTTTCCAGCAAACTCTTATACTCATTTCCAGGATGGGGCTTTGCGGTTACAACTCTTGCACAAGTTAGTATTTTTGCTATCTTTTATTTTCATGCATATCTGGTCAANTTTTTTTTTTTTTGCTTAGATATAAAAATTAATTAAAACTTATTGGTAGCAGTAATGACAGCTCTGAAAATAGTCAGCAGTTGTCCAGGGTAAAACTTGTAAACATGGGGATGTGTGGCAGGGTGTATAATGGTCTACCAGAGCTTCTGACAATTAAAGTGATCTATTTTTCAAATTTGTCCCAGCTTCTGGAAACCAACAGAGACTAAGGACAAAATCGTGCATCTTTGTTTCTTTTGTTTTGGTCAGTTTTGCTTTATGGTGATATAGATAGAAAATCTCATGTGAGATGCCTTATTTTCTTTACTATTTGCCCCAGATTTAGATACATTATATTGGATGTATTGGTATTAGTAGTATAGCAGTAAGCTTTTCCTTTCTGATTTTAGTTTCTGTTCAATTTTTCTTGCAGGCTCCAGCAGTGGATGTTGTTGCAGTTGGTCTTGTATCTGGTCACATAATTGTACATAATATTAAGTTTGATGAAACTCTGATGAAATTTCAGCAAGACTGGGGTCCCATCACTGCAATATCTTTTCGTACAGGTAAGCCGTAGCATTTTTTAGTGAAAGTGTGTATAAAATCACTAAAACTAAGTGTGACACAGGAAAAACAAATTGTGATAAAACACTTAGGAATCAAAATTTGTGCTGAGAGTTGTAGCTTTCAAAGGTAATAAAGAAAAGATAGCAATAAGTAATGGAGGTCATGCATTTTCATCATGATTTACAGTGCTGTTTTATAGCTTTTTCTTGTGTTCTGACTCAGTGCACAGGAAGTGTGACATACAGCATTTTTGGAAAGAAAAGTTTGTTTGCAGTGTGCCAAGAGTTAAAACAGTACAGTTATCTGAGTCAGTGCAGAGTAATCAGTACACCTTAGTTTACTGTCCAAACCTACTTCTCAGCACAGACAAAGTTAGAAAGTTAATAGCTCTGTGACTACTGAATGGGTGTTACTGGGCAACACTGATTATTTCCACAGCTTTTTCTTGTCTAGCAAGCATGTACTGTTTACTAAAGCTAGTTACTTTAATGCTGATTCTTCCTGTAGAGCTGTTGATACTGAATCTAATCTCTCATTTGAGTAGAGAAATTTGCAAATCTTACCAGGATATAGATTGATGAGCCCTGTTAAGTAAGAATGGTACTGGAGAAAATTGTGGAAACACTTTTGAGAAGTAGGAGTGCCTTTTTGTGTCACTCTCTCTCTTTTGTGCTTCCAAGCAAAACTTCTAGGATTAACTGCTGGATTTAGATATTTTGTTGTTACCTGATATGAAAAAAATCTTGTTTTTATTATCAGTGAGCTTTTGTTTCTTTTCTGATTGAAATACTAGACTGAAAACATGTCTTATTTATAGTACCAACTTGAGATTTTTTTTCTTCTGATTGTAGACTTTTCTTGCATTAGTTTTAAGATGTGAGAAGTAAATAAGGATGAGCTGACTATCAATAAGCAAACCTTTTGAACTTTTTTTTTTTGAGCAGATGGACACCCGATAATGGCAGCTGGTAGCCCAGTTGGACACATTGCTTTGTGGGATCTAGAAGAGAAGAAGCTGATGTGTCAGATGCAAGATGCTCACTCCACAGCAGTAGCTGGCATGTCATTTGTCCCTGGAGAGCCACTCCTTATTACTAATGGTGCTGATAATGCTCTACGGGTAAGTTACAGTAGCTACTGTTTCTGCTGTTGCATTTTCCTTCTCTGAGAGACCTGCGAAGTGTAAATGTTTCATTTGGAAGTAGCGGTTCTCAAATGAAACAAATAGAACAAAACTCAAGTTTCTGGCACCTCAGCTGGACTCTAGTTTAAAGATTTGCTACCATGATGCTGTTGCTTCATTTACTACTTTGTAGTAGCCTTGAAGAACAAAGCTTTGGATTCACTTTTCTGGGACCATACTTTATATCCTGGTACACTCTCTTAAATCTTGATTCATTTTTATAATGTTTTGGATGATAAACAGTTGTTGATAAAACTCCCTTGTGCTGCATGTCCTCTGGTGCTGTCAGCCTTTGGTGGAGTAGCAGAAGAAACATCAGGAGAACAATCAGTTGCTGTGACAGAAACTTCCAGAGTTTTAGGGTCAAGGGTGAAGCATGTGAAGTTTGGTGCACCAGCGCCGAGCCAAACCTGTTCCACTGAAAAGAGGTTCAGCTATTGGCAGGGCAATGTTTATCAGCCTTGTTTTTCTGCTTATTTTGGGATGCAGGTGTGGATTTTTGATGGACCTGGTGGTGCAGGTCGTGTATTGAGAAGCCGAATGGGACATAGTGCACCACCAACAAAAATCAGATACCACGGGCAAAACGGAGAGCAAATTCTTAGTGCAGGTACAAATTCTCATTCTTGTTTTTCAGTCTGATTTCTTGCTGTGATAAAGAAAATGCACAAAGTTAAGTGTCCTTTTTTTGTTAATACACTGGATTATATTCCCTATGTTGTGTATATGTATATATGAAGCATGGTAAGTAGTTAATGTAGACAGCATCATGTATTACTGTAGCAAACTGTTTTCCTGGAGTAACATATCAGCAGGTAGGCTGAAAAGTTCAAAGCAGAATAGTGTAGGAGCTGGTTTTATCATCTGTATGTATATATTTGATAACTAAAAATAGTTTCATTATCTCCTGAGGAACTATCGGCTTGTCAAAATGAAAACTTGTAGCAACAAGGGATATCTGGTTGTGACAGGGAAAAAGTAAGCAGCATAATGCATTTAGTAACTGAGAGGAGCCACACTACTTTTCCCACTATTTTAAGCAATCTTTGTAGCTTGCACAGTCTTTGTAATTTTTGCAGCTCAGTTGTGTCTGTAATATATATTTTCAAGGCTGCTTCTTGCCAAGGTATTAATGTAAAAATGTAAAAAGGCATAATGACTGCCCTTCCTTAGAAAGTAGCATGTTTAAAAATCTTTAACAAGACCCCTCAGGAAATGAAGTGCTAGATCAGACTGTTTTGTACCCCAGAACACTTAAAGTAATGGAATGGTAGAGAGTCTTCACCTAGTCTTTACTTACTTAAGTAATGAATTGCTTACATGGGCAACATTTGACAACATTACACTGTGTTTTGATGAAATGCTACACCCAATAAGGCACAGCAATATATGGTGCTAAAACTATCTACTCAAATCTCTTGCTGGTCATCCAACTTGTAACTCAAATTCAAGTAACAAGTTACTTGACAGTAATTCAGATCACCCCAGATAAACCACAGTATCTATCAAATGTTGCTAACCAACCTTCACATTTGCTTTTGTAGTTTCTGGCAAAACATATGGAAAGGACAAGGAGGCAGCCACTAAAATGAAAAGTTTCTCAGGCTTTGAGATCTGATGTATTTGCAGTGTAAAGAGACTGTGACTACATTCCTTTTTGAAACAGTAGTAAAATTTTGTGACACAGAAATGAGGTAGCAATGCTGTGGGGTGCCTTTCAAGTGCTGTTAGTTTCCTTAGAACGGGCATATCCACATATTACCTTCATAAAATTTCACTAATGTCAGGGACTTTTCTCCTGCTTAACATTTCTCCCAGTTCCCAGTGTACAGATCCTGCCTTACTTCTCTATGATAGCAGCAAGCAAAAGTTGCTTGAATAGTGTAATTGCCAATTGTCTTTCAGGTTTTTTTAAGTTCACTTTGACGAATTTTCTCTTTCTTTACTTATTTGGAGTAGTAAAAGTGTTTTGTGAGTCTTGTAATTTTAAAAAATCGTTTCAGTGCCTTTAATTTTACATGTGTTGTGCAGTTTCATTTTCTGTTGGATTTTGGTTCTGCCTTGTCCATGTCTCCCCCACAAAGTGAACCTGTTTGCCAGTTTCAAATGTGAGCCTTCTGTCCCTGTATGAAATTCCTATCAGTTCTGTGAACATTGGTAACTCGGTAGAGTAGGGAAGTCCTGTTAGTGTTTGGGGTACAGGAAAGGTGGACAATCCAGCTTTTACCATTTTTGTTTAGATTAGCTTACAGACTAACCTAGGTGTAGTTCTTAACCAGTCACAATGTTTATTGGTTAGAAAAAGAATAGAGGAAGGAATGCTGTAGTTGGTGAAGGGAGTATATAGGGTGATGGGAAAGCTTTGGAAGCATTATGAGGTATTTGAAGGATGCGGCATTTTATTTAATGTTCTAATCATTGAATCTAATCATTGAAAGCTGGGTACAGCTAGGTATTGTGGTGAAGAAAGGAGATAGGATAGAGAGATTAACATGGAAAAGATATCCATAAAGAGGTGTCATTCTGATTATGTGTGGGGCAAAGTTGTTGGAATGGGATGTAGGCCATAGAAAACTAGGCTCCGTTAATTCTGCTTCTTATAGTGTATTTTTTCTTGGACCAGAATTTTTTGTAAGTACTCTGTTATGGTATTTGAAGTGGCTTATTGCTTATACTTTTGTTTTTCTTGTTCAACAGCTTATGCATAAAGCTGATTTTTGCTTTTCACTGCTCTCTGTTATTGTTTTGTCAGGTCAAGATGGAACACTGCAGTCCTTTTCAACAGTGCATGAGAAGTTCAATAAAAGTTTAGGGCGTGGTAAGTATTTCAGTCAAAGTTCACATATTGGTGAAGAAAAGCTCTGGAAAGTGTTTATGTAAATGTTAGGCTGACCCTACTTTCACTTTAACTGTTGTGTAAAACCTGATCACATCAGTTGTTCTGCAAACTCAGTCCTTCCTGCTGCATACGAAGTGTACGCTCAGATTTGTTTGTAATTAAAAAAAGTAGTTTATGTAGTAGTGTATGCTACTTCACTGTGGGGAAACATTGGGCACGGAAGTAGCAGCTGAAATTTCAGTATGTGTAATTACAGGGTTTTTGTTGTATTCCCCTTTTATTCTATTGGCTAAATTCATATTTCATTACTTGAGTTCCTTTGATCTAATGTGGAGTTTAACTTAAACACATGTTGCATACAATGCTGTGATAAGGAACACTCTCTTATCCAGTTCGAAGAGCAAGGATCAGAAAGACTGAAATAATTCTTGGTTAGTTTAAAATACCTATTGGTATTGTTATATATGTATTTAGATCTACTTGAAAAGACATGCAGATTAATTGATTTTATATATGTATCATTTGGGCATAAATTTGAAATTCCCGACTCTTTGGTTATTGAAAGGACTGAAAGTTTTATATTGCTTTGTATAGTCGTGTCTGTATGATCATGTTTTTAGCTGTAGTGGGGGAACGTCTGCCTCAGGATTACAGCACAGGATCCTGGAAAAAATAGGTTGAGTAGTACATTTGTGTAAAAGGCTGGGGATTTGCTCAGCATCACATGAATTTTGACAGCAACCCTCTTACTGTTCTCAGCTCTTCAAACCCCAGGGAACAGCAATGCTGTGTTTATATAAGCCAGATTTTTTTAAGTTTAATAGGAACATTATGTTCTGTTAGCAGTCCTTTTTAAATCATTATTCTCATTTCTAACCATGAGATTGAGACATTTAACTTATATTTTTAAGGTTCAATTAACAAAAAGAAATCAAAAAAGAAGGGTCTTAAGCTTGACACTATGGCACTTCCACCAATTACGGCCTTTGCTTCAGGTAAGTAGTCTTTGAAATATATTACAGAGTAAATATAAATACATTATCATCATGTATTCATTGTCTTTTAATTGTCAAGAACACTGCTATTTTGAAAGCTTATGCTCCAATAAAATGAGATTATTGAGCTTCTGTGGCCTTTCATGAGCTGTTGAGTGACAGTTTAAAAGTACATTTTATTTGATAAACTTTTCTATCGTTCAAAAGGAGTATTTTATCTCAAATGTCTTTATCTGGCTTTTGGCTTGAAAATTTCCTGCATGGGAGCCAAAATCTTTCATTGTGCATATTATTGCAGGCTGGAAAACCAGCGGGTAGAGGGGGGATGGAGATCTTTGCCACCTAAGAAAGTCTTAGGTACAATGGTTGTTTTCGATTCCTCAGTTCTTTCATTTGAGTCACTTTTCAAAGTCAAAGTTCCAGTAATCTCCTAATTTGTAATTCAGTATGCAAATAATGAACCTAATTCCTGTGTAGCAGAATTGCAATTATCTTTGCTTCATCAAAATGTGCTTCTTTAAATTAATTACCTCCTCTTCACACTTGAAGTCTGTTTTGTCTTAAGTGTAACTATTTTCTCTTCTGAAGAGGGTTTCTTGTTTTCTATGTTGAAAGACTTGGATTTAGAGTTTTGTGTAGCCATTTGACTACATATGGCATTTGTATTTGCAGACTTCTGTGATACAGGCTATCTGTACATACTTGTTGCAAATATCTCTGTGTATATTTTTTAAAGTTATAATTAAATATAGTTAATTCAAAATTAATTATTTTTAAAATTAATATTAGACCTTCCTGTGTTTGGAGACATAAACCCCCCATTTATTTAAGTATGTTATGGAGTTGTTTCCTTTTTGCTATATTGTCTTTGGTAAAGTGAACAAGTATCTTATTTTACTTAGGGCTTCCTGTTTTGAAGCTCTAGAAATACCCAGTTTCAAGCCCTCAATTTTTTTAAATGTACATACTACAGAAAAAAGGCAAACTTGCTCACTATTTAGATCCCCCCTTATCATATTTTACTGCAAAGTTTGGGTACTGAGCTTTGGAGCAACACTTTCCTGGAAACACAAAAAGAGTGTTTTGCGGTGTGAAGCAGACCTAGCTCTTAAACCCAGCTTTAATTTGTTGTACAACAGCTGAAGAAACAGTTAAGAGACTCAACTGGAAATGTGTACAGATTGAGCAGTTTAAGCCATTTACGTTGAAATATGCTTTTCAAACTGCACAGGCTAAAATATACAAAGACATAAAACTTCCAAAAGAGTGGATGTGGCTCTGTTAGTACTTTAGTTACACTGCCACATGCACAACAGTCTTCCAGGTGTTTTTTTCACTATGTCAGACTGTGCAACAAGAATACTTAAGTATGAGCTGTTCTGTCTAAAGGTTTTTAAAAATGCTCTTTCCTAAAATATCAGAAAAGTTTGCTTGACTTTGGAATTACTGTTCCTAAAAGGACTCTGTATTGCATTGCAGAAGTGGCACATCAGAGTGACTGGGACGGTATTATTGCCTGCCATCAAGGGTATATAACCTGTACAACCTGGAACTACCAGAAAACTTCCATGGGAGCTCATAAATTGAGGCCAGAAGAATTCAGCAAACACAAACCTATTGATATATACGCAACAGTAAGTGTATTTAGTGTAAAGTTTCTTCAGCATCACAGTGTATGATACTTTGATTTCTGTTTGTACAGAAATAATACTTGGAATGGAAAAGCGCTCTCTAGATGTGTTTCAGTTGCTTTCCAAAGTGCTTTCTGCCTGCTCACTGTGTTCCACTAGCTGTTTTGTAATGCATATGGTCTTAAGAAAAATGCTGCATTTGCCTTTTTTCCTTAAACGTTCAGGTTAAGTGCAGATGCTGCTTTCTGACTCACAGAGGTGGTTGGTGTCTACGTTTACACTGTCACAGTGATGTAGACTTGACTGTGCCTGTGGTGATTAACTCGCTCTGTGGATGCAGGTTGCTGAAGACACATTATTTTTTTTGGCAACGTGGGAAAGCCTGTTCCCCAATTGCAGGCAAGACACTACCTCTGGAACCCTTTACAACTGGAGTTGAACACGATGACATTGTGTCTAACATGCAGTGAGGGTGACACAAACATTTACTGAGGTTTACCTGCTTCTTAGGCAAGCAGTTACTGTGGCACACTCCATTTCCAACTCCTGTATCTTGTGATAAATTGTGTTTCTAACCTTATACTTAGTAGTCAAGTGGCAGATAAAATAACTGGGTATTTACAATTGAATTTTTCTTTCGACTATTGGATTCTTTAGACTGCACCTTTCCATTGTCATCTAGACCACTATTTAAACTCTGTGTGGACCCACCTCATTTTGGGGGCCAATGACAGTGTGGGCATTCAGAGTGTCACCATGCTTTATCCTAGGGATTAAATTTTTTGATATCTTGATTATTTAGATTACAGTGTTGATGTTGTTGTCTACAACTTCTGATGGATGCCACTAAATTTTCATATCCATACATTGCTATATTTATTACGTGTTGACTATTTCAGAACTCCTTCCTCTAATTTTTGAGGTATAAATTGTTGATTCTGTGCAGGTTTCCTTGAAGAACTCTAATAAAAATGTATTAGTATTTTGTATTCCTGATACGCTGTGTATCTTGTAACAACTTTACTAATTGATATACACACTTAAAGAATTGTTTTCAGAGGTTCTTTGTTTTGCTTTTTGTTTTTGTTCCCTTGAAAGGCAGTTGACATTACTTCATGTGGTAACTTTGCTGTGATTGGGATGTCAACTGGACAGGTAGATGTGTATAACATGCAGTCTGGCATTCACAGAGGGTGTTACGGCAAAGAAAAAGGTAAGGATTGCTAGACTTTTAAAATACTGGCTCTTAACAAAACAGCAATAGCCTGTTGTTCTGTCATCTAGGATATTTTACATAGGTTCTGAGTTGAATTTGATAATATTTTCGATGTCTCTAATTACCCTACATCATTTTATATTTCACTGCAGCCAGAAACCTGATTTGAAGGACAGGATCTGTGCTAGTTTTAGCAGCTCTGATTTTAGCATATCCTTGGTTTCATTTAGCACAAAATTGTCAGTGACCAAAACATTTAGCACAAAAATGAGATCCTCTGGCCTCCACTCTTTTTGAGATAATCACATTCCTTAGCTTCTTGTTACAGGGTTCTATCCCTGCTTAAAAATTAAGGAGTACTTTAGATGAGTGGGAAATTGAAGTCCTAAGCAAGCCCAGTTCTTTGCATATGGCATTATTTTTAATTACCTGGCTGCAAACTCATGACATAAAATGACAGTGTTCTGACATTTCCTTTTAATGGTTGCATACACATGTATTTCATGCCATAAATCCTCATGCATGTTTTTTGGCAGTTGTGATCTGAATCTTCTTTTATAGAAACAAGGAAAGAGTCCTGAGAAACCCTTAAACCTTACTGGATTTCTAAAAGCCATCTAGCATAGGAAACATGAAGTGGTCTCCTAATAAAATGATAGGTTGATAATGGGAAGAATTTTCTACTTTTAGTTACTGACCAGTAATTCTGGGTATAGATTAAGAAATGAAAGTGATCCAAACTCAGAGGAGCTCTGTCTTGTCTTTACACTGCAGTGTGAAGTAACCTAGGAAAACTCCCAGACCTTGTGCTGCAGCTTTTTTCTGGAGTGGTCTGGCCTCCTGCAGGCATTCCCTAAGTGATTCAAAAAGTCCCTCAAATCTCACATTCTGAAGAAGCTTCCCAAAATGAAAGCAGAAGTACAAGCTAATACTCATCTTCAACTGCTCACAACTTTTTACTTTTATTCCACGTGCTTATTTAAAAGCATTTTGGTTTCTCTACAGATAAAAAAAAGAATATTGGAGCAGTCCTGTCATGTGGCTTTAGAATTCTTTGTCATTTGCCTACTGCTCGTTCAGTGTAGTTAGGCAAAGACATACAGAATAGTATTTGGCATTCAGCTGATCTCTATGCTAAGCTTAAGTAATACTCTCTTTTGGTTTGCAGCACATGAAGGGGCCATTAGAGGTGTAGCAGTGGATGGATTAAACCAGCTGGTAATCACAGCTGGTAGTGAAGGATTAATTAAATTCTGGAAATTCAAAACTAAAGTTCTGATTTACTCCACTGAACTTTCTTCTTCTCCAAGTGCAATTCTCCTTCACAGAGACAGGTGAGAAACTGAGGCTATTCCATGTGCAAGTTGTTTTGCTGTGCATACTTCTCTAGAATGGCAACAAGTATGCTAGTTAAGTTTATATATCTGATCCTTTGACAAGTGAATAATAGACATGAAACAAAATTATTACAAGACATTTTATTAAACTGAAGGAATGTAGTACTGATATTACCTGAAATTATTTTAGAATAAAAGATACCTGGGGCAATGGTGAGATATTTTTATTTTTTGTCTCTTGAGTATTCACTATCCTATGTGTCAATGTTCTTTGGCAGTGGTATTCTGGGAATTGCCTTTGATGACTTCAGTATCAGTGTTTTGGATATAGAAACCAGGAAGACTGTCAGGACATTCTCAGGACACCATGGACGGATTAATGACATGGTAATTGTTAACTCATTTTCTGTAAAGGTGACATACACAGATATCTAATTAATTTTAAAGATAATGAATTTCTCTGCAAGTGTTAAGTTACCAAGTATTATATTCAGCTGTGAATTGTAGAGTTTTAGTTCAGCTCTACAGCAGTTTTGGCCTTGTTTTCAAGTTAAAATGTATACTGTTGGAATGATCATCTATTTTTAATGTACTTTGGGATTTTACTTAACTTACAGCAAGCTGATTTTGGGTAAAACAAAACAAAGCATTAGGAATAATGAAAACCACATTGAGGTGCAAAACTGTGAGTAGTCTCAAATGTGTATTTAGAAAAGATTAGTCAGGTGTAAACAGATCTGAGATAATGCAACACACTGATAATTCCTTATTTACATCTTATGTAATAGTGCTTTGTAGGGTCCACTGAAATAGTTTTTAATTCTAAATGTTATTAAATGAGTATTAATTTGATTTTTTCAATTTTATGGTTGCTGGTTTTCATCATAAACATGAAAGTAAGGACCAAAGTGCTTTGACTAAAAGTCGGATCTATCCCATGCCATGTTTAAACCTGTTCTGAAATAGCTTCTGGTTTTGTTCTTTTCTCCTCTTCAACAGTGTGTTGTCAGTTTTGGTTTATGGTTAGACCATTTCATCCTGGTTTTAGGGAGCCATCTAATCTTGACAGGACCTCCTGTAGGGACTGACTTGTCAGTTGTGTGCCATTAAATTGACTTTTTTATTTTAGACTTTTAGTCCTGATGGTCGTTGGCTAATAACTTCATCAATGGACTGTACCATTAAGACTTGGGACCTTCCCTCTGGATGGTGAGTCACTTTGAAGATGTACAGCAGAAATAATAATCCCTTGTCTGATAAATGGCATAAAAAGCCTTCTGGCTTGATTATCTGTCACCAACTCTTACTATGTGATATTCCACATGCTATAACAACTCAGTACCCTTCGTTTTAGTTGTGTCCAGTGCTAGCAGTATTTGCCTTTTTCTGGGTCTACAGAATAACAGTGTCTTGAAGACCTGTTGATGACACCTGGAGTTTTCATGTAGTTGAGTGAGTGTTAAATTGTTCTTTATCTGGAAGCAACACTATAATCCAAAGGGCAAGAATTGCTTAAGATAAATTGCATTGTGATGTGCTGAAGTAGTCCTGGAATCATGGAGTGATTTGAGTGGGAAGCAAGTTTCACAGATTTAGTCCAACTACCTTGACACGGGCAGGGGTTTATTTCACTAGATGAGGTTACTCAGAGCCCCATCCAACCTGGCCTTGAACACTTTCAGGGGTGGGCCATTCACAACTTGTTTATCCAGCCTGTTACAGTGCCTTATCATCCTCATCAGAATGAAATTCCTGCCTTGTGTCCAATATAAACCCACCCCCTTTAACTTCAAAACTGTTGCCCCTTGTTCTCTCACCACAAGTCCTGTTAAGTAGTCTTTCTCAATCTTTCTTATAAGTCCTATGTAAGTATTGAAAGGACATAAGGTCATCTCAGAGTCTTCTATTCCCAAGGGTGGACAGCACCAACTCTCCCAGCTCTTCTTCACAAGAAATGTGTTCCAGTTGTTTTCCTGGACCTGCTCTAACTTCATATCTGTCTTGTGCTGAGGGCCCCAGAGTTGGATGCAGTGCTCCAGCTGGTTTTGTAAATAGAAGCCTGGTTTTGCTTACATTCATTTTGGTGACACAGTAAGGCCTTACATCAGTTTTATTTTTCATTGCAACTGCCAAAAATACTCCATGATCCACTATGAGTAGTCTTTTCCCAGAATAAAATTTGGCTGAGAAATTGACAAGTCCACACAAGAAGCTCAGGAGCCCAGAAAAAAACAAGCTGAAAAATAACTTTACATTCTGACAGTGCATTCTTCTAATAGCACATCAGATAGATTTTGGGTTTAGTTTTTTTTGTTTGGTTGGGTTTTTTAGTAATTTGAAGTAGTGATATGCAGGGTGCAGCTCTGGTGGTCTTGCCTGGAACTGAATCGTTTCACTTGGGTTGATTAGTTGACATGGTTTGGTAAATAATTTTGTACAGTGTTAAAAGTTTTACTACCAAAAGCATGTTGAATGTGAACAAATGACCTATTCTTACATGGTGAGTGACACTAGTGTAAAATAGGACAGAATGAACATTGTGTCATCTTCCTACGATAAATATGAAGAAAATTAACATTCTGTTTAGACTTCATCTTTCTAACACTCTTTCCCTTCCAAAATAATATAGCTTACCAAAAAATGGCAGCATTCATTAGTATCAGTTAGTAGTATCTTTCATTTCTTCAATAATGTAGCACTTTGCAGTAAAAATCTATTAATAATGTTCTTTAAAGTATTCTGACAGTAGTTCTTGTGAGTATTTCGTTTCTTCTCTCTGATTGCGAGAAATTCGGGTCAGGCTGAAATCTAGGCAGCTACATGACAAATCCTAATTTTGAAAATAATTAGGTTCAATTATTCTTCCAAAATGTAGGTGCAAGGTTTTCCTGTAACTGTAGGAAGAGGAGTGTATTGACAAGGAGGAATAACTTTTTAATAAAAACCCTGATGCTTGCTTTACTCCTTCCATGGCTCATAAATAGAGGAATCAACTTATAAACTCTGTGATCTAAAACCTCAGCTTCGGTACTGTTCT
The DNA here is from genome assembly GCA_013400415.1 of Scytalopus superciliaris. NCBI lineage: Eukaryota > Metazoa > Chordata > Aves > Passeriformes > Rhinocryptidae > Scytalopus > Scytalopus superciliaris. The sequence continues at coordinate 207,642 of VXBX01004607.1, read as the reverse complement.
TAAAAAAGGATGGCAAACACGTTTCTGTAATCTTACTTAATGAGAATTACCAAGTGACTTAGATAAATGGTATGACAGCTTGCAGCTGAACATCTGTTTTTACTTGGGAATACTGCTTATCTGTCTTTATGTAATGTAAGTATTCCTAGTGCATGTTTCTAATGTAGGGCTTTTTGAAAATTGGGAAAAAACTGCCAATTTGTGTAGAGAAAGGCACAAGCAGGAACCTTGGCATTATGCAATTTTTTCTTTCTGCAGTGCAGCTTGCAGAGACAAATTAAGGAATCGAGAATATGAGATGAATGTTTATATTTTGGGTGGAATACTTGAGAAAGAACAGCATAAGAAACTTGTTGTTATGATCTCAGCAATTTTATACCTTCTGTTGTCTTAATTATTGCAGTTAGGCAGGAAATATAAAGGTAGATGCCCTCAGCCTCCAGGCAGGATTCATTTAGCAATTGCTGTACTTTTTTAATAAAAATTGCAAGCATGTATCTCATCATCCTGTAGCAGATTCATCCCTACTTCCCTAAGCCTGTAATTTTTATCATTATTTAAATTCAGTAAGTAACTTTGTTTTGCAGTTTCTTTATGGTTGATTTATTGAACACAGTTTTTCAGTTACTGATAAAAGTTGTGGAAAAAGGAGGGATTTGAAACTATAAACATTATTTATGGAAAATATTTCTAGCCACTGTGCACCGTGTGCAAAATGTATCAGTGTAACTGGTATGTGTTTGGGATTTATGGCTTTAGTGTTTATATATTTTATGTTGAAAGTAATGAATGATGTTTCTCTTACCAGAGGTTTGCAACATGTGTCTAGCAACGTGCAGAAGGATTAAAACTTGCAGGGGGAAACAAAGAATTCAGGGGGGAAAAAAAGGCTTATTTTTAACATAGTCTGTCAAACCATCACAGGAGTGCTTCGTATTTAAGAAAATACGTGCCACAGGATTTTACATTTTAAATTGCTTTGTTACATCAGTGTTTTTTCTGTGGTTACTGAACAGACCAGGGTTGTAGAACTAGCTGCTCTCATCACTTCTCACTTTGCTTTTGATTTTGATCTGTAAACAAGAGCAAAGTATTCAAGCTCTCTGTTCTTCTTGCTTCTCTTGCTGAACTAGTTGTCAAATTCAACTTTTACTTAAAATTTTAAGTAAATGAAATTTATGCCTTAACAAGTGACAGGCATGCTATGAACCTGGGCTGGAGTGGAAGTCTGCTAGGGAATGCATCATTCAGTACTCATGGCATCATCCAGAACTTGAGTGTCATACTGTTAAAATAGTCACATACTATTGAGTATTTCAACCTTGTTTTCACGTGGTATTTTTTCAATTTTCTGCAATAGTGAAGGGAAAGATCAAGGAGTGGTATTATCAGGCTGAAGATATGATAATGTCAAAACTGTTGGAGATAATCAAATTTTGCATTGTACAGTTCATTCTTTACTTTAGAAACATTAGGTCCTGGTATTAACCAGGTGTATATGAAGTATATTGGGAGAGGGAATTGTTGGTTGATGGCGGGACATTAAAATATGAGGTCAGAGCACCATGGGGCTGATTGGAAGTTCTGTACTTACAGCCACTAAGAGGGTTAGTTATGCATAGGGAGTTGAATATGGGCAGATGGTTTGTCACTTTTTCCCCAGAATGTGAATGTCTAAGGACAGCTTTAGCCAATTTTAGAGAATTTTACAGAGTTGAGTGGTTTGTTTTACAGTGGTGTTCACTTGCTAAGTTTATATAATATTATGGAATACTTCTAATACTCTGGTTTGTGTTGGTACTTCCAGTGTCCTGTTTGCATTCAGCTGTAATGCTGATATGCACAAATAAACAAGTTCATCTTGCTGAAAATGTCTGTTGTGTTTTTCTCCTTAGCCTCATAGACTGTTTTTTGGTAGACTCCGCAGCTGTGAGCCTTACTATGTCCCCTACAGGAGATTTTCTAGCTTCAGCACATGTGGATGATCTTGGAATTCATTTGTGGTGAGTATGTAATACATCTGTTTCTGCACAGAATTTCAGATGGGAAAAAATTCTTTTAATCACCTTTATTGCAAATAGAGAATTGCTCTTTGAAGTATCATCTCTAGTGTTTTGTCCTCCCTGGTTCTAATCAAAAGAGTTATTCTGTATTGCTGTGATTTGTAAATCTTGACATTTCTGAAGTTATTTATTCTGATAATTAAATTATTTCCTTTTTTTTCTAAATTTTTCTTTCTTAAGAATTCCTTTTAGGCCATTCCTCAAGTTTTTCCTTGATTCTTAAATATTTTTTTACTCCTTTTGAAATGTCTTTGTTCAAATAGTGTTTCTTTCTGAAACTTCTGAGTAGTATTTACAAGTTGTGATTATTTCTCTTTGTTAGTGATAAATGAGCACAGAAGTAACATGTTTTAGTTCAATTTCCTTGTGATAGGGCTTTAAAGCAAATGACTGCTAAGCTCCAGTCCTGGAGTAATGCACCATTTAAGTGGTTTGGGGTTTTTTTCCCTTTCATTTAATGGATAGATCTTTCAGGTTATATATGACGGCTGTAGTTTTGCTTGAGGAGTGTTCTATTGTTAGGCCTTCCTGTGGTTAAGTAGAAGTGCTTTCTTGTGAACAGTGGCAAGTGGTTTTACCTAGCCCTAGTGTATATTGGCAGAAAAAATAATTTCCCAGAATGACTTACGTGTGTGTTCCAAACCTGAAGAAAATTTGCTAAGAATACTACCCTGCAATCTTATGAAAGCAGAATGAGTAATTTATGTTGACATGACATGTTGTACCTAATGCTCAGCCTGGAGAAAGCTTCAGGGAGACCTTAGAGCCCCTTCAAGTGCCTTAAGGGATTCCAGGAGAGCTGGAGAGGGACTTTGAGCAAGAGCCTGGAGTGGGAGGATGAGACGGAATGGCTTCAGACTGAGGGAGAGCAGGTTTGGATTAGGTTTTGGGAAACAATTGTTGCCTGTAAGGGTAGTGAAGCACTGACACTGGTAAATATTTTTTGGCCAGCAGGACCAGGGCAGTGACTGTCCTCCTGTGCTGGGCACTGTTGAGACCACATGTCCAACCCTGTGTTCAGTTCTGGGCCCCTCATGACCAGAAAGACATTGAGGTGTTGGAGCATGTCCAAAGATGGGCAACAGAACTGGGGAAGGGCCTGGAGCACAAGTCCTGTGAGGAGGGACTGAGGGAGCAGGGGGTTTCCAGCCTGCAGAAAAGGAGGCTTGGGGGAGGACCTTCTCGCTCTCTACAACTCCATGAGAGGAGGTTCCAGCCAGGAGGGAGTTGGACCCTTTTCCCAGACAACCAGTAGCAGGATGAGGGGAAATGGCCTTAAGCTGTGCCAGGGGAGGTTCAGGCTGGACATCAGGAAGAATTTATTCACAGAAAGGGTGGTTAAGCATTGGAACAGGCTGCCTAGGAAAGTGATGGAGTCACCATCCCTAGAAGAGTTCAAAAAATGACTGACTGGATGTGGCACTTAGTGCCATGGTGTAGCTGACAAGGTGGTGATCAGTCAAAGGCTGGACCTGATGATCTTGGGGTCTTTTCCAAACCTAAATAATTCTGTGATTCTGGAGATACTAAGTACAAACCAAACTTTTTAGATAGGTAAATTTGCAGTTTCAAGTAAGTGCAGTAGCTGGCAATGATTGAAGTAATCACACTTCATAATGCCATGTGTGATAAATATTCTTGGCAATAGTACTTCAGCACAACCTTTATGTTTCAGAGTTTCAGGTGATGTCTATTGCTATGTTCCATTTCTTGCTTATCTGCTAGTAGATGAGAAAACCTAATTTTGACTAGACCCTGATGAATTGCCATACTTCAGTGGTATTAGACTGCAGTAAAAATCATGTCTAAAGTATTTGTTTCCATTCTCCTGAAGATTGTTTTTAAAATGCCTGCCTTATTTTTTAGGTCAAACCGTTCTCTGTATTCCCTTGTGTCACTACGGCCCCTTCCTACAGATTATGAACCTTCTTTGGTGACACGTCCCAGCACCTGTCCTGAGCAAGGTAATCTTCAGATGAAAGCGTATTTTATTTTCAGTTTGCTTTTAAATTTCAAATAGAACATGGTTTGCTTCCTCGGTGACAAATTCATTGTGTCTTAGCATTCTTTCTGTGAATTGTATTCGGGCATAAAGAATTACATTGTGATGATCTCAACATCTCCAAAAAGACTTTTTTAGGCAGCAAAACGTACTGCTGTTTCCTGGCTTTCTTTAGTCCGAGGCTTGTGTAAATACATTATGTTTTGATGTAAGGCTGGTTTGATGTAAGTGTTACTTTCTGGCAGTGGGAAGGAAGGAGACTGTTCTTTATTCCCCTTCCCTCACAACTTGTTTCTCTCTTTGTATGCCGTGGTAGATTCACTGCTATGTGGTGTCCCATTGGCAAGAGAATTGGGTTCAGCTGACCCTGCCTGTCTAGATTTCCAGTGAAAGAAAGGCCTAAATGGCATTTTAGCTACATTTAATAGAAGTGATTGTGCTTCTGAGGTCCTCTAGATGGAGATCTTGTCTGCCCGAGTTTTGCAGTGCCTGCATCTACATCTCCATCTGGAGGAGAAACACACTTAGCTATTGGCCAGTAAAAGAGTAAGGAACTTACTTGATGATGACTGCTTTATTAAGCACATACTTATTTTAGATACTTAAATTAGGGAGACAGGATTTCATCCAAAAACTCTGAATGTTTTTAATCCTGATTCTGGCTGAAAGATTTAATCCACTTCCCGTCTTCAGCAAATGTAAAGTTCCTGTTTAGATGCTCAGGGCTCTTAATGATTTACATTTCTTTGTTGTTATAGGCCTTTCTGCTAGATTCACTGGTTTAGTCATGTTATATTTTGCAAAAAGAAGGGAAGGTAGAGATGTTCAGTCAAGAGCACATAGGAAGTCCAGAGAAAATCTAATTACAGACATTATAACTTTTTTAGGGGGATGTTGTGCTTTAATGTTGAGATTTTCTTCATTTTCATGTGACACTTCAGTCATGTCTATGAAGAGGTTATGATAAGGTTGTGAATATTCTGTGTATTGAAATGGAAAGATTTTATAGCTTTGTAACTTAGAGCTAAAATTACCATGTATATATCTGAAAAGGTTAACAAAATGTTAACAGTAATCTGTTATTCTTTCTTTAAGAATTCTATAAACTGCTTTTATATCATTTCAGCCAAAGTGGACAAATCTTATCAGTCTTTAAAATTTTGTTAATCCAATTCTGCATTTTGGCTATAAGTTTTTTTTAAATCTAAACATACTATTTCATAGAGTAAGCAAGATTGTTTCTGTAGTTTTTCAGCTCTACAGTATGCTAGCACCTATATCCATAGCTGTTACACATCTGTTGTTCAAAAATTGCAAAATAAATAAGAATATGGGTTTTGATTAAAAAAAAAAAAAGTAAGTGTGGAGTGTGTATGTTCATAAGCAATATCTGTTCCTGAAAGATGTGGATGTGTCAGGAGATGAAGAGCCATGTGATGAAATGGTAGAATATGTCTCACCTGAGCAACTGGGAGAGCAGCTGGTTACCCTTTCCTCATTACCAGAATCAAGGTGGAAAAACCTCCTCAGCCTTGACGTTATCAAGGTACTGAAACTGTGCAAAAAAATAGCAAACAACCAGATGTATTTGCCCTTGTTCTATGAGAACATTACCTATTCACAAAATTTGACCCCTCTTCACAGGTATTTTTCAAGTTTTTGCTGTAGAAAGCCATATGGTGCTTTTCATAGTTCCTGGGGTTTGGGAGAGGGTTTATTTGTCTTCTAAATTGTATCTTCATATTTACTAGTAAAACTTTTACATATGTAATAGTTTTTAGTTAGTCTTCAAACTTTTTATAGTATTTTAAAAATAAAGCCCTTGACAACAAAAAAAATGTACTCCCATGTGTTCTGACTATGATGATTATTGTGATGATGATTTTAATTCAAATATCTAATTAACAGAAAAAAAATAAACCAAGAGAGCCACCAAAAGTTCCAAAGGCAGCACCTTTCTTCATCCCAACTGTTCCTGGCCTTATACCCCGATACATTCCACCTGAGGAAGAAAACAATGAACAGGTAAAACCGAGAATCTATCTAATTGTGTTTATCCTAGTGTATTTTATAAGAAATCTTAAATGCTTTTTAGTGCTGAGTGAAATTCTTAAGACTATAGGGTACCAGTTTTACTTTTTTTGTCAAAGTCTTTTATTTGCTCAATAGGAAGATAGTCTAAGTAAGTTGTAAAAGTATGTTTTCATATTCATGTACACTCTTTTATACTTTTATGGTCTAGTCAAAGGTAGTAAACCTCGGAGTACTGGCACAGAAATCTGATTTCTGCATTCATCTTGAAGAAGCCCTGAGCACTAATGAATGTAAGTTAACAAGATACTTCACTAAAAATGTTGATACTAACCATCAGATGCATTTGCAAACAAACATGTTTTTACTTCTTCAATTTTAAAGCATATGGATGAAATTGTTGTGGATCATCAGGTAGGATTGTAGAAATCCTGAGGAGGAACACTTAGGAAGAGAAGGAGTTTGTAAATTGAGTATATTTCTACTGTGAAAAAGATTTTCCAGCACTCCCAAGGTCCCATGAAAAGCAGGAGGAATTCGCTTAAAAGGAGTAATTACATTAGATGCACCAGATGATCCCCAGTTTTGCTTAATGTCAACAAGATTAAAGATGCCTAGAAGAATAGTGCCCTGTCTCTTTCAGGGTATTGTCACAGTAACAGCTTGAAATCCCAAGTATAGGCATTCTTTTTTACAAGGGATGTAAAATGACACTGTTGTGCGGTTAATAAGAAATTTTGTTCAGCTTAAAAGGGGAAAAAAGTGAAACAAATACAAAGATGTTACTTACATTTTTCAAGATGAACTTACAAATAAAGTGCATCTGTCTTATTAGAGATGTACTTCTCTAGTATGTGATGATACAGTAAATTAAAGGCAGGGAAGGCATTTTGTTGTAAACAGAAAGTAAGAGTAGAAACTTTAAATTCCTAGTCACTGCTTTAGAATTTTGGAATAAACGTGTCTCACAAAGGATCTGTAAGGTTCTTTGCTGCAAATGTTGCTGATAACTTACCCCTCAATGCTTTAACACAGATAAAGCTCCACTTGACCTACTGAAAAGATTGGGACCATCTAATATCGAGATAGAACTGCGGGGTTTGGCCCCTGAAGGTGGGGGCTCGATGGAGGTGATGATGAGCTTTTTGAGAATGATTGGGATGATGCTGAACAAGAAGTACAACTTCGAACTTGCTCAGGCATACCTTGCACTATTTTTAAAGGTATTAATTTTCTTTAAAAATTTTATGCTAGTCCTGTTTAAAGTGATGGTTGTGCATTAAGAGGATATAAATTGTCTGCTTGAGAGAATTATCTCAAGTGATTTTGTTCGGGGAATGTTTTTTAAATGTCTAACTGAATGTATTGGAAGATTTGGCAACTCACTGGTCACAGTCAAGAAAAACTTGCAAAAAAACTATATTGTGAGTAGAACCCTGCTAGACAGGTGTTTAGAATTGGGGTTTTTTTGTAACCGATGTAGCTTCTTAATGGCTGTTAATTGTTAAGCTAAGGTTATTCTATGTCTTAAGTAAGCAAAGAATTTAATGCACAAAGTCTGGGGAGTAAGACATTTTGTTGGGGTTACCACTAGACACTGCAAGCTTGACTCATTTTCCATGTCCGAGGGCTGCCTCTCTCTCATTACCTGTTTGCATCACAGAGCCACTGAAATGATTCTCAGATCTGTCTGTGTGAGTTAGAAAGTTATTGTGATGAAGGACAGTAACAGTTACACTTAGAAAGCAGTTGTGCAGAAGATTGAAACCTTTCTGATATACAAGTGCTGAAGATGCTCTGATTTATGAAACTGTGTGAAAGTAATTAATTGCAAGTTATGTAAACANGAAGAATTTTTTCCTAGTATCCAAACTGAACCTACTCTATTTCAGGCTAAAGCTGAATAGCAAGACTCCTAGATTTAAACTGTAGCTTGGAAAATTACTATTCCATCCATTAAGTGGTAATAATTACTAAAAGATCAAAAGGTTTCTTTTCCTTCTGCTTTAACAAGGTTACAGTTTATTATGTGAAGAGACATTATCCTTCTGTATGGTTATAGAGTGTGCTGGCATCATTCTTCTTGCTGTAATTAAAATAATAATCCTGATTGACCTCAGGGCGTCTGTCTAGCCTTTCTAGCCTAAGGAGGAGTTGGTGATGCTGGTCAGAAAGAGGAGAAAGTTCTAGAGAAGTGTGTGACTGGGATAGATTCAGCAGCCTAGGCAGAAGATTCTGATTCTTTCCTAGAAGATCCGTAACATATTTAAGACATTTTGCTGCTTTACCCCATCTAGTATATATGTGGGAGAAAAATGGCTTGGGAAAGACTAGCAAAAGTGAGGCAGCAGTCAATGGAGAAAATTAATTGAAGGAAAAGAGTCCTTTCCTTACTTGGGACATTTCCTGAAGGCAAAGTATTGAAACTGAATGAGGGAAATGATCTTTTAATTTTTTATTATTGCTCACTAACTGTTTATTTTCATTTGCAGTTACATCTCAAGATTCTCTCATCAGAGCCAAAACTACTGGAAGAATTATCCAAATTGTCAATGCAACTTGAGGAAACTTGGATTCATTTGCAGACTCTCTTCAATCAGAGTCTTTGTGTTTTAACATACATGAAAAGTGCTTTGCTGTAAAATACTTAAGGGTTTTGTCTGCATAAAATTTCCCCTGGAATAATAATACAATTCATTACCAAAAATACTGGATTCCAAAAAAAACATTCTGGGTCTTAGAATCATAGAATCACTGAAGTTGGAAAAGAGCTCCAAGATCGCTGAGTCCAGTCTTTGACTGAATACCACCATGTCTGCTAAACCATGTCACCATACACAACCATGTGTACTTGTTTTTTTGGATACTTCCAGGGATGATGCAGCTATTCATGTTGTATTGGTTTTTGCTGCCAGCAAACAGACTGTTGGATTCACGCTCTGAGCAACCTGGTCTTAGTGAAAGATGTCCTGCCCATGGCAGGAGGCTGGAACTGGGTGATCCTTAATGTCCCCTCCAACCCAAGCCATTCAGTGATTCTATGATTCTGTGGCTATATGATGATGTGGCTACTTACCTTAGGCTTTCACAGCCAAAACTGTCAATTAGAATGAAAAAATTACTTGAAAACAAAAGAGGTGGGAATGCCATTTCTGTGCAGGAGACCAAAACCCGTATTGTTTTTAATAAAGTTACTGTTTTTGCAAAAATAAAATAAAATGTCTGAATTATTAACATTTTATTAACATTAGTTTAAAGCAGTTTAGTCTAAAAATTGCATTCCTCTGCAATTAGAGCACTTTTCCTAGGAAGTCTTCTCACTTAATCAAGCTCTGTTCCATAGCTGCAGACATCAATTTCTGAAGGCAGATATTTCCAGCTGCACTACAGATGCTTGAACTTTAAAAAAAAAAAAAAAAAAGGCAAATACAAAACTAAATAAACAAACAAAAACATCACCATTTTTTATAACCAGTGTTTTTGGATGTGCAATTGCTTACAAAAATCATGTTTCCTTTCTTAAGGAGAAGAGATTACTGGAATAAAAGCTTTGAGTTTTGGGAAATTTTTAATTGCATCAGATGGGAGTTTTACAAATGAATGTTTAGGTTTCAAGCTATAAGATTTGGGCATTGTTTGGGAACTCATGAATGAGATTAACTTTGCTGTTTGACAGTACTTACAGGAAAAGAATATCCTAAACCAGGCCTTTGCTGTATTTCACGTGCTTCAGCTACATACACAGACTAACAAATTAAGCAATGCAAATGTACACAATTTCAGTAGGTAAAATTTAAAGATGGGTTCATTGCATTTGGCACAAGACTGAAACAAGTGTGGTTTTGTTGTGCTATATATGTGATTTTGGTTTTTTAATGCAAACACATTACAGACTCTGTTTTAGTCATGTATTCTAGAACAAATTATCTGCAAACAGAATAATCAGACAATCATAGAATGGTTTGGGTTGGAAGGGACTTTAAAGATCATCTAGTTTCAACTCCTTTGCCATGGACAGACCAGGTTGCTTAGGGCCACATCCAGACTGGCCTTGGGCACTTCCAGGGATGGGACATCCACAGCTTTTCTGCGCAGCCTGTTCCAGTGTCTCACCACCCTCCAGGGAAGAATTTGTTGCTAATATCCAATCTGAACCCACTCTTCTGGAGTCTAAAGTACTACATGCCCTTGTAGACTTCCTCTCCAGCTGTGTTGTTGGTCCCCTGTAGCTACTGTTACCCTGGAGCCTTCTCTTCTTCAGGCTGAACAGATGCAATTCTCTCACCCTTTCCTCATAGGAGAGGTGTTCCATCGCTTTAATCAGTTTCATGGCTCTCCACTGGACTCCCTTCAACAAGTTATGTTTTCCTCTTTGCAGTCAGTGGGAGCTTCACCAAACTGGCATGACTTCTCAAATATGATGGGCAGTGGCTTAGTCATTTCCCTCACTAGCTTCTCCATGTTGTCCTGGCTGTTCTTTCTCCATAACTTCGCCTCACACAAAAGCTTGAAGAGAACAGCGAACTACTACAGAAGTTTACAGACTGGCATTCTGACCAGTTAGAACTGCGAGTGTGGAATCAGTGGAAATGATGTACACCTGAGGGGTTTTTATGAAGTTTACTACAGAGATTTGAGAAAATCCTTTGTACCATAGAATTATTAGCTTCTGGTCATACGGTTCTTAAGAACCCATTATTCCCAATTTGTTGGATGTGTCTGAAGCAGTCCAGAACCTCTCAGATTTCACTGTAACACATAATAGACCTCTGGATTTAACAGGTGTTATTATAATAACTAATGTAGAAGTTCTTAATAATTTTTTTGAACCAAGACAGAATATTAGAAAATTAGTAACTCATTAGGTGTGGACCTGCCTCAATAGAGGAAGGAACAGTGGATAAAGAACTTTCCTCTTGGACCAGAATAAGGGTCTGTCAAGTGTTGGATCCTGTCTCCAGCTGGAGCAAGGAATAGATGTAAAGGGTTTAGCAACCTCGTCATATATAGTGTTCCTTTCTCAAGCTCGTCACACCACCTTTCAGCAAACAGCTATTTAGATACTTTGTGACCCATCTGTAGCCTAACAGTTGTGTTTAATGTTCCGTGAGAGACCTGTTTGTTCTCTCTGAGTTCATCTAATCTCTTTTAGAACTCATTTATCCTTCACAACATCCTGTAGTAATGGGACCTACAATTTAATTAACAGAGGTAATGTGTTTCTGTTTATATACTCCAGACCTGCTGTCTTCTAATGTTGCATACCCCTCCTACTTCTTGAATGTGAGAAATACCAATTGTGCTCTAGTCTTTGTGATTCACAGCCTCTCCACCACAGAGCCGTGGTGAAAGAGTTTCTACTCAGGAAGAAGATAATTCGTATTACTCAGTGCACATGTGGTTTTTTTCACTGGCATACAAGAACCTTTTTGGGCACAGTTGTTTGAGTCTGTATGTACAAGATTTTTCTACAAAACTTGTATGAATTATAGAGATGAGGTGGTGTTTTTGGTTTTTTGTTGTGGGGGTTTTTTGTGGGTTTTTTTTTTTTTTTCCTTATTCGTGATCTACTTGATGTAATCATAAGAAAAAAGACATATTCAGACAGGCCATTCTTCTGAAAACAGAAGTGTTGTAATTTTTGTGAATATGTATAACATAGCTGACAATATTTTCAGTCTGGATGATCTCATTAAGTACGTTTAATTCAGTTTCTTATATCATACATTGGTATGTTTTAAATCTACCTGGAACATTTCAATCATTTTCTTCAGAAAATAGTATTTAGATGTGTTATCCCACCTCCTTTATTCTTTTGTCTTTTTCTCAACATTCCTACTTATCACTGCTATTTCAGAGATGTTTGGCTATTCTCAGAGCTGAATGTATCACCTGCTACTTTCTGTATTCTTCCTTCATCTGAGACATCAAGCACAATAAATTGTGGTATTAGTCAAAAGTTGTTAATTACAAGTTATAAGACACATGACAATTGAATTTGAGAGTCTGGCCTTTGTGTTACCCATAGGAACTCACTTTAGCCTGGTGCTTTTGTAATAGGATGTGGGAAAATTGTTACATGGATTAAGGGATATAGTAATTAAGTCTAGGTTTTATTTCTAAGCAGGACAACTACTGAGGATTTTACCCTTCTTACACAAAGCCAAGCCCATCTTAAGACAGCTCTGACTAGCAGCTTGCTGTTAAAATTCTCCAGTGTTCTTGTGTGTCACAGCACACCTTCCAGCTTCGTCTCAGGTCTGTTACTCACCTGTGCCTGCCTGTGTCCCTGTGCTTCATTTTTACCATGATTTTCTTGGCTGTTGTGGCTTCTGAGCATAGCTGCTGCTCTTGGCTACTCCTGTACACACCAGTCCTGTCAAGTTAGGTCTCAGTATTTTCACTATTTTCTTCTCATAGTGTTACGCTTTCCAAACTGATTTGGTACTCATGGTTGTTTTGATTCTATAGTTAAACCTTGCTACCTAAATTTGTTACCGATTCAGACTCTGAACAGTGAATTTTGTGATTCTCTGAACCATAGGAAGACTTCAATCCTAGCAGTCTTTACTTTCCTTTTTCATTCAAGTAAAAATAGGGGTATTATGAGGGGAAGCATCCAAGTGCGAAGTGAGAGCAAAGGAATGCAAACATGTCCATGTTGTTCATTAGCCAGCATAGACCACTGACTTGAAGCTCTTCAACATTTCATACATTTCAAATTTAACTCTTTCTTCTTCAAAGGAAAAGTTAGGAAAGGTCTCATGTCTGTGCAATTTGTCATATTGCAAGTGTAGTGCCAAAGTAAGGAAACAGGAAGACATTAATTTGCATTCTGTGAATTAGAAGAGCCAAAGTATTTGTTGGCATATGTAAACTCTGATGATGAGCTGCGTTGAAGGAGTTTAACATTGTTTAAAGATCACCAATATAGAAGTAGTTTCCACTGTTTGGTTGATATCAGCTCATGTTTCCTGAACATGGTATGTTAGTCATCTCAGCACATCACCAGATGTATCTTAAGAATTACTTGTTTAATGAAAAGCTATCTTTTACGAAAATCAGTAGAGGTGAGGAATCTAATCAGTGCCTTATTTGATGCCAGTGCAAGGAGTCCACTTTACTTTTTTGTTGTGTTTGAAGCATTTGTCAGAGGAGACAAAAATGCTGTCGTTAAATGTCCTTAGCACCTGTGCTTTTCTTTTCATGATGCAGTGGTGAAAGAAAAGCAGTGAGGAAAGAAAAGTGGAGGACAAAATAACAAGATTCTTCTACCCTGGCAGTTGTGTGTTCCATGCTATGGTTTGTTGTTCCCCAGACAAACTGAAGGATTGAGTGAGCTGTTGCACATCACAGGGCTTCACTTCAGTGCAACCTCTGGAAGATGACTTTTCTCCACTGATTTGTGCACCACTGTTTGCAAAGCAATTCATGTGGCTAAGTGGAATTACATACTATTGCCCTGAGTCTCCAGTGTGTTAAAGGCTCTGTGAGTGTTAGATTATGCCAGTGTTAAGTGTCATCACCCTGAAGGATCAGATCACCTTGGTGATTGGCAGTTAGATGAAATCACCTTTTGAATAAATCAGAATAAGGTACAATAAATAAGATACTTGTAGAATGCTCCCTCAGTAGCTATGCTTGTAAATGCCATGGGAATAAAAAGAAACTTACCAACTTAACTTAGATCCAGAGGACTCCTTCTTCCTGTTGTGTTAGCCTCTAGCCAAGCTGCTAATTGCCTTATAGGTACACAGCTAAAGATCTAGCACTTACTGTCTCTTGAGTTGCCCGATGTTGGTCTCAGAATAAGACATGAATTTAGCAACGCATCCCATCCCTCAGAACCCCAGACTGGTCTTGAGGGTTATTCAGATTCACATTTCAGAGTGATTTTGTTAATAGTTCCCTGAAAAAAATCTATGGTTATGACACTATTTTCTTACAACCAGTGATGTTCCTGCAGCTTTGGAAATGTTCTGTCTCTTTGACATGGCTGGAGCTGAAAAGTCACTACCCTGTTCTAATGCAACATGTTCCTTCCTGTCCTGTGGGCAGAGGTTAAAGCCCACGTAGATGTGTTTTCGGGTTACATTTTCTGTTGAACATCCACCTTGATCACACAGGGTTGTGCAGATGGTTGTTCTTTACCTTTGTGATTAACCTTTGCATTTGCCCATTGCTTTGGGTTGATGAAAGGATGAGGGATGACTGCCCAATTCTCTTTGAAGAATTCCATTTCAACAAACTAAAGATAAATGTAAGCTATTTCAACAGTGCTTACCTCAGTGCTTAATTGAGATGGTTTATTCATGGTGCTAGAGTAAACAGCACCATCTGTACAGAAATCCCTGCAGCTCCCTTCCTGTGGGTGGGGGAGGATGACTACCCACTGGTGCATATGGAAAGGGCAGAAATACTTAATACCTTTATTTTGCTTCAGTCTTCACAGGCAAAGCCTGCTTCCGTTTTCTGTGTACACCATCATCCTTTCTGAAGGAAAAGAGTTGCCAATAACAAGGGAGAAATGCGTTAGAAGGACTTCAGAGCACAGTCACCTTGTAATCATGGGACTGCACACATGGGCTTGTGCACAAATGCTGTCCAATACTACAGCATTGCCCATCAGCTGTAACACAGCATTGTGATCAAGGAGGTTCCTGGCAACTGGACTGAGGCTTTTGTGGCCATTTTTAAAGAAGGTGAACTGGAAGATCCAGGGAACTGTTGGTTGATCAAACTTATCTTGGTCTCCAAAACAATCATGGAGCATGTGTTGCATGTGCTTTTAGGATCCATTTCCAGTACACAAAGGGCAAGATGATGAAGATCAACCTGCAGGGAATCATGAGGGCAAATCATGCTTGACCAAGTTCATTGTCTTGGCCAGTTAGGTGGACATAGGGAGAGCCATGATTTTAATGTTAAAAATTTGGTGCAAATACAGCAGTCTGTGATTACTTTATCATAGTCAATTAAACATTGTAAATTGCTACTCTTCAAGCCAAAAGGCATGCTTGCAGCTAAGATTTCGCAAATTACGGTGCTTGGTCATTGCAGCCTATATGCAGTACACCTTTTATACTGTGAGCTGACTTAAGGGTTATATTGGGTCTTCAGCACAGAGGTGTGAATTACTTTTGCAGTTCCCCAGTATAATTGGCATTACAGAAATTAATTTAGTCACATTCTAATTATGCCTAATGCATGATTATTTTGCTTAATATCCCATAGCAAAGAAGCTCAATAAATTAGATGCATAATGTTGAATAATGCTAATGGCATTCAAGAGATTTGAGATGATGTGTAGTAGAATTAGATTGCCGAGCGAGTTGAAAGTATTTCAAGTGAATGTCTGATAAGAAAAAGCTATTCAAAATTTTGTTTGTGCCACAACATATTTCACAATTTCATAAGTTCTTTATCCATGGAGATTTCATTCTTGTGTACCACCTCAGTATTACATACCCTGCTGCAGCTACAGATCTTTCCTCATTTTACAATAGCTTCTTCAGCCTCATTATTTTACGACCATTTAGTAACAAAATTTGTCCTCTCCCTAGGATACAAGGTGCTTTTTCTGGGAATGGTGAGATGTCCAAGAAACCCTGTTGAGGGACACTGTAAAACCACATAGCCAACTGAGACAGAGATAGAAAGTGCAGTTGTTTTGAAGTGAAGGTGGTGCCTAGAATGTATTTCTGTAGCAAGACTCTTCTGCTTAGTCTTTGGGCAGCAGGAATCTCAAAATTGTACAAGGAACAGACTGAGATGTATCTTCTCAGGAACTGGGGACTTATTGTGATTAAATCTCATGCCTTAGCAAGAAAAATGCACTAGGTGACTTAAAGGATCTGTGCAATCAGAAGAAATAAAACTGTGAGTCCTCAGGAAGAGAATGGAAAAAAAAAGAATCAATGACATATTAGAAGGAAAATAATGGAGTAAGCTCTAATCCAAAGGGATAATGATATTGACAACAGTATGTTCTAATGAAGGCTTACCATGTTAGATTATCTGCTTCATATGTATGAGAATACTTTTTAACTGAGCCCAGGACCTGGCGTTTAAAACATAAATCTTGATTATAGCATACATGTGTAAACAGACTATTTTGGCATAACTGAGAAGTCGTTGTTCTTCTGTTACATGCTGTTTCCTTTCATGCTGAAAGGGGAGGCTTTGAAAATCTGGTAAATTTTCTTCAACCAGAACCATAGCACAGCTTAGATACTCATTGCTTATTTATCATCTTGATGTACTGGGGGAGAAAATCCTGGAGTCATAGGTCATTACAGATGTTACCACTAATCTTAAGGTAACTCACCTTTATCACTCCAACTCCACCTAAGTCTCTGGACTAAGAAAAACAGATGGAGCTCTGGGATCAGCAGAAGTTGGCTCTGTGGGTTGATATTCAACTTAAACATGAACAGTGAATTCCTCAATATGTCTGGTCAGCCTAAACAGAGACATAATGTGGTAACTGTGCTATGAGACAAAAATGGTTCTGATAATAGGATGAATCTAATCCCGTTTGAATTAAGCTGTAAAGAGCTGTGGGCTCATGCCTAGGGGTGGAGTGCCAATGTTCAGCCGAACGCTGATGCTAGAGAAGGAGACAAACCCAAAATGTGATGGTAAAAAATTCTTACCATCTCAGACTGTTCCATCAGTAAGAGAACAGTTACAGCAGCCTCTCTGAAGTTCAGCGTTCTACACTAGTCCAGATTTGTTTGTTATTTTTGCTTGATATTCTGATTGAAATAATTTTTCAATACTAACAGAGAGGCTGTGGCATAGGTAACTGTTACGCTGTGCTAGCTGTCTGCTTTTAATAACTGTCAGTCCTAAGTGAACTGTCAAGTAAAATGACAGATTCCTGTTGATTAGAGATATCTACAGTGAGTCTCTAGTCACTGACAAGAAACAGGTTTCTATGCTACAAGACAGTCTGCTGAATAACAGGAAAAATATTTTTTGTAATAAGCCATAAGTTAATTTTCTATTGTCCTTCCATAATAAAATAGCATGCTATTTTGAAAAGAGATTGGGGTAAAAGCTTTGAATGAGACTTTTGCAATACTTATGCAAGATTGCTAAGTAAGTCCTTAAACAATAGTTAATCAGGATTGAAAACTACATTCAGAAAAGGTATATAACTGTGTTCTGTGCACTGGAGAACATTAAATAATTCACTGCCTTTAAATAGAGAAGGACAACTGACAGTTTCAAATGATGCTCCAGCCTCTGTTGTTCTGTTGAAATTAGTCTACATGGCCACAGACTTCACCTCCCACAAATACTAACTTAACTAGATATTGGAAGCATTTATAGATAGCAACAGACAAATGAAAACAGATTTTAAATCTAATGAAATTTTGGTTTCAATCAGCTTTTACTTTTATTCCCAAAAGACACTCTCAAATTTCTTCTTAGCTATAACTGTTATCCTCCCTCAAAACAGAAAAGCAAAACTTTACTAGAATTAATTGGTGAGCTTTCCAATTATGTCTGTCAATCCTCTCTCAGTTTCAGTGTAATTGTTCTTGCAGTATTCACCCCACTGCTTCCATGTATGATTGATAGAAGTGTTAAGCACTGAGTAGAATGTCATGGACACACCTGGTCAACTCAGCATTTTCTTATCCATGTTCCATATTTCTAAACAAGATTGTGCCTTTACATTGTTTAGTCATGCTTTTCTCCTTTTAGTAAAAGGGTAAAACGGCAGAGGATTGTTCTCAGATTGTACCAAGGTAAAGGAAAAATCTTACTTTTCCTGTTAATCTTTTTAATTTCCATTCTAGGATTTGAACTGTAACAATAATCCTTTGTTATTGCTTCTATTCCTATTAGAGACTAACTTGAAAGGCAGGTGCTTCTTTTTGCATTGTTATCTCGTTAGCAACCACATTCCAAGGAGCCAATTCTCTGTCTAAGCAGCACCCACTCATTTTATAATGTTGGTAATAATTTTCACTTCCTCAGTGGGAGGTCTTTTCATCCAAAGACTAAAAGTTCTTGACTTGGATAAATTTAACTTGGCAGAAAACTGTGAATAGTTAAGTGTTATCAGAACCATGTGACTTGTAGGAAAATGGACCATATAATGTAATACCATGTAAAAATACCTGTATGTTGTCATGTAGAAGTGTTAGCTACAGGTTCAGTTCCCAGCTGTGGCTTCCAGGACTAAACATTTTGGTGGTAGCTTGCTATCTGTTGCTTTTTTCATCTTGTAGTCTTGATACATCTGTGGTTGCTGAATGTCCTCTAAAAAGTCAGCAGAAGGACCAGAATCAGTACAGAGGAATTCCAATTCTTGGCTCCTTGTTCTACCACTCAGTATTAGTCCTGTCCTGAGAAAACTGGGAGTGGAATGAAAGTGATGAAAATCAAGATTTATGCACTCATGTTATGTTGGACAAGAGCAAACCCCATCTTCTACTTACCAGTGACCTATGGTTTTGAGATCTGACCAATTTTTTGAAGATTGCTGCTCAAGCATTTTACCCTGGAGTTTCTAATGACTCAACCTGTCTCCTCCACCTCCAGCAAAAGCCTCCTGTGCTCATCTGTGTGAATTCCAAGCAGCATTTTAGATTTATAGGGAAAATAGAGTGATATATCACTATTATGCAGAATTACTCAGCCAGTCAAATGCTTACAGCATTACTCTACTTCAACACAAACGAATTTCTTCCTAGCAAGAATAAAAGGATACTAAATGGTCAAGTCTGGCTCCTAGTAGGACTGGATCATGTAATAGTGTTCATATTCATTAATGGAGAGATAGCAATCTCTGGGTTTTATTCTGCCCAGAAGTGCAATGAATGAGGAACTGCTCTCCAAATTCAAATCACTTCACTCATGTGAGTCATGGTGGTGTCATGTGAGCACTGATAAATCTAGTTATAATGTTGTTAAAAACTGTCCTCTATCTTTCTCCCTTTCCCCTACAAAGATAACTACATGGATAGCTGAGTGATACTAAAGAATGTGTTGATCTCACTCAGCCATTTCACTCTTTTTTACCTATGATGAAAAGGAAGTTTACATTTAAATTATATGAACAGCTGAACATGAAGTGCAGCCGTGCATTTACAGCACCATGGAATCATCAATGTTGGAAGAGACCTTCAAGATCATTTAGTCCAACCATCAAACCAGCACCGCCATAGACACCCCTAAACCATATCCCAGGTGCCACACCCAGAAGCCTCTTGAACACTTTCTGACCCAGTGACTCCACCAGTTCCCTGGGAAAGTTATTCTGGTCACTCTATCAGTGGTTTTTTTTTTTTTCTAATATCCAGTCTGAACCTTCCCTGATGCAATTTAAGGCCATTTCCTCTTATCTTTTCCCCCAAGAAATTATCTTGCTCTCTGGGGATTGCTGAAGGGTGATGGGTTTGACTCACAGTAAGAAATTTGCACTGCGAATTTGTTAGTTTCTAACTTTTTATGTATATATCCTGTAGCCCACAAGTTTGGAATTCCATATGGCAACTCACTATGGCCTAAGAGTTGCAAAGAAGTATGACATGGTGTTCTGATGCCATTCATTATGTGTGTGATAGAAGTTATATGCAACTAAACCCAGAAACTCAGGTGCAATGTTAGGACACCTTAATAATGCCTCACACTACTAGATCCACAGATAATGGATGTCCTGAAAACCAAATATAGCAGACAGTCAGAGATGTGACAAGGGCATCTTCTCATCTTTTTGTTGCTCTTCCATGTACACCTACAACCCCTCATTATGTGGACCTCAGGGATATGATTTATGGGCTCCAAAGCAAATAATCAGGGCCCCAGAGCACAGGAAGGGAAGTAACTCTCTACATTTCCCTACAAAGACCTGAAAGGAGGTTGTGGTGAGGTGGGAGTCAGTCTCTTCTGCCAGAGGCTTCAGAAGTCCCTGCAAAGCAGGGGATTTTCTTGGAGGAAGTTTTTCTGTGTTGTGATGAACTGAAAAGTCATTTAGGAAAATAACCTATACGAAAAAGCATCACAAGATCACATTTTTATCTGACCTGCTGTCTAAGTTTTGCTTTATGCTGAGTTAACAAATATGAAACTTCTTTGTAACAACAAGTACAGCTGTGTTAGACTAAAGTGGCCAAAAAAGATGACAAAGAAAAGTGGAACACAGCAAACATGTTTTGTGCTTCCTCTGAAATGCTTTCTCAGCCTTTACTAATTTGAAATTAATGGACTATCTGAAGAAAAGTAATTTCTAACTGTTCTGGAATATCAAACAATCCACATCAAAGTGGATTTGTCTTTCCTAAATCTGCCTGGCCTCTTTTGAATCTGTCTGCATTTTTAGAATCTGCAGTATCCCATGGCACGGAGTTCCACAGCTTACCTGCTCACAGCTCCCTCCTCTTGCTTGTTTGAGGCTGACTTCTTACTAACTCTATCTTATTTCCCTTAGTTCTGTCACCAAAATAAAAGTAGCAAGCAGCTAGTCCTTATCAGTTCTGGGTTCTTCTCTGTCCCCGTCTTGATTTTCTAGGTCTTCGGTTTGGGTAAAATTAAAATGAAAACAGTTGCAAAGATAACCTTGTTCTGGGAAGGACAAACTTCTACTTAAGCAATGCAGACAGAGGTATGTATAAACACTGAACAATGTAGGTACTCTTGTTCAGAAAATGAATACTAATTTTTATATTTACTTTGTGTTTTGAATGCTTTCATAAAAAACCGTGAGGATTGACTATTTCTTGAGTTGTGGGCAGGTTGGGGTAACTGCAAACACCAGAGAGTAAGTTGCTGGCTGCATCATTCTCTTAGTTAGCTAGCAGTGTTTTAATCTGAAAAGAAAACACCTTTTGGAATCCCTTTACTAGTTCTTAAGTGTATCTTAAAACCCCAAAACATTCACAAAATAGCAAAGAAGCAAAGTGAGGGTAACTAACTTAAATTCTTGGTTATAGATACTTTGTGAACAAACTAATTGCTACTTCTGGGGAAAAAAACCCCAACCAACCAACCAACAACAACAAAGAAAAAAACCTGAATATTTTGTTAGCGATATACTCTAGCTTGTCGAACTCTAAAACGACAATTCCATCTCATTCCAGGAAAGACCATTTCAAAATAACATTGGTTTTCCTTGACAGTTTTATGTTAAAGAATGTTTTGGATGAGCTCCAGGCCCAAGAAGACAGGTCTTCAAGTTCTGTTGACCCTCTAAAATGTGGAGACTGTGCTTTAGCAGGTGCTTTTCAGTGTATGGCCCCATTAGCAGTAATGATGGACAGCCCCACTTGGGATGTCATGACCCAATCACTCCTTCTTTATTGTAGAGGAGTAAGCTGGCAGCTGGATTGTTATTCTGGAGAATCTTTGTTGCAAAAGTATGACCTGGTATTTAACACTTAAACAGGCAGAAAAATCACTGAGGATATAAATAGTTTATTGTGTTTTTTCTTTTGTATACACATTTAAATGTTTTTATAATTTAATGGGATCACTTCCATTATTTGCAGACTTAGTAGCTTCTCTGCGACTCTCTACAGACTTTAAAAAGCATATTTAATGTTAATGTTCAAGTACTGTAAAGTGAATGCTGGGTATTGATAGATTATATGTGACATTTATTATGCTAGATTCTGTGCTGATCTAGGGCTAATGGAAATTACAGAGTATGGTCTGTATTTGTTCCCATTAGGAGTACTTGTTCTCAATAGAACTTCAGGCTGCTCTTGTCTTATCTATTTTTCTGTTTAGTGGTTTGAACTGCCTGAAGTCTTTCTAATTCCCACAACCAGTTCTACTTTTGTAAGGACAAATGCCCAAGACCAGGATCACAAGAAGGAACAAACAAAAGAAGGCAAAACTTGCTGCAAAGACTGGGGTTGTGAAAAAAACAGAATTTTCTCATATTGCATGAGAAACTGGAACAGAGAGATAGAAGTTCTTTTTGCAGATCTGTCACCATCTCTCAGTGCCTATAAATAAATCAGTAATGTATTCTTGAGTTCCTTCATCAATGAATCAATGCCTCAGTGTGTTGCTGTTACCAGAAATTCAAGGAATTTTTTTGTTTTGTTTTTAGAAATGAGCAAAACAAATGTGGCAGTCTAGAAGAGAACATCCTGCTCAACATGCAGGCACCTAAAGGTTGTGGCCTGCTCTGTGCCCGAGTGTCGTATTGTGCTTGTGTCTTTTTTGAACAGTTTCATCAAGCACTCGCAAAATCTTTTCAGCAGTTGGCCTTTCATAGCTGTCAGAATGATTGAGTAATTTGGATGCCTTCCAAGGCTCATTCTTTTCCCAGTAACCTAGATTGTTTCAGATTTGAGTGTGTCATAGAGAAAAACATTCTCCAGAAGAGTCTGTTACAGGAAATGGTGGAAACATCACTGGACCTGACTCAAACCAGGCAAGCAGTTGTCTTGTTTCAAATGTATACTGGCAGCTCTTGATCGTAAGTGTCAGATTTCGTCCTATTAGGATTCCTGAAGTATATTGTTGCTTGGCCTTTTTCATTATGGCCAGGGAAATAATCTTCTGATGCTAGGTGATTAAAAGACTCCATCCCATGCGTGGGAGGAACATGCAAGAATGCTGAAATTCTACAAGGATGTAACAAGGGCGTATTGATGGTCAGCCCAACCTAGTGAATGGAACACTTGTCATCCTCATGGTGAGTGAGAGGTGTGAGGAGTGTGGTCATAGGCTCTAATGGACTCAGAGGCAGAAACAAGTAATTTTGACATTTGATGACTTGAATTAGTGGAGTTACACTCAAACCAGCAGTCTGAAAGGGAAATTATTTCCATCAGCACCACTCTGGGTAAGGTTACATTACAATTGTTGAAGCCCAGGAGCAGAACTTGAATTAAGTGAGGTGTGAATAGTTTGGGTTATCTGTAGAGGTAGGTAGTATCAAAAAGTACTATCCAGGAAGAATGAAAGACTGAGACAGTCTGTTTTGTGGCCAGGGAGACCAGGGTCATAGATGAGACCCAGATGGCAGATAGATGTGGTAGCCACCTAGTAGCAGGTAGCAGACAGTAGGTGCAATTTTGTTGAAAGAAGGTATCTACAAGTAGGACTGTCCATAAAGTGCTTTGATAAGTAGAAATCAAGTGTTAAAAATCACATCCAGTTCCTAAGTCATCCGTTAAAATGACTCTCCACAAGTTTCACTCTTTCTTGGCACACAAGGTGGTGGGTTGCTCTCTTGTTTCCCCACCTGTTCCAAAGGTTTTAGGCTTTACAGTAAGAGCTCTCTGTCACTTTACCCATTTCTACTTTACATCATGACTAAAACAAGCTCCCCCGTGAAGGCTCTTCAGATTTATAAAACAATTGTTGAATTTTCTTTTTCTTCATTCTTACATTCAAGATGCTAACTTTTCCATTGTTTTCTCTCCCATAAGTGTAATTCAAAACAATTTTCTTTATTTTTTTTTTTTAAATTTACTTTTTGAAATGGAAAGTTGAATTTGGCTACAGTCTAGTGACAGCTTCTGGGGCTGTAGAGAAGAGATAAAATATCACAAGAGTCAGTTGTGCTGGTAACTACAAGTTTTTGTACCTAGTCAGATTTTAATAATGCTCTCTATGCTATGTGTTAGCTGGCTCTCATTATGTGTTCACATACTAAAATCTGTCCAGGATTTGTTTTTAAACTGAGGGAGAGCATCACTTTTTAGATTTTACTTTGGATCTTCAAATGAAGGGAGCCTTACTAGATGAATATTAACTCATGCTGCCTCTGTCTTCATCTTTTTTTAGGCTAGAAAACATGTTTGATGACTCTGCTATCTCATGGTCTTAAATAATGTGGGGTAATTTCATACGGTAAATTATTTGGTGCCTGCTGGGAACAAAATTCCATGATAACTAATGCTGTTACAGAATGAGCATGTACTATACTGGGAATAGCAATGATGTGAGCACTAAGTGTGAGTATTACAGTTTTTCAGAGAGTTAAAAAGGCTTGGGATGCAAAAATGCAAATTCATTGATGATTTCCATATTTTAGTGATAAAACATATGTGACAATTTGATAAGAAACTCTGGATGGGGAAGGGGGATGGGGTGGGTAAAGAGCATGTTGATGGAATCTAACTAGTGGTACCCTCCTTATGTTGCCATGAGGCAACAGATATTTTTGATCTACCATTTAATGAGAAAATGAGATGCCACTAGAAGATAATTTTGTAACTCACATGTATTCTTTATTATCCTTCTTCCATCTGCTAGTTTGCATTCTGGCTATAAAATTCTTGGATATATTGGAAGAACTTGGGACCAAGTGGGGGAGACTGGCATGGGGAACGTATTTTCAGCCACTGGAAGTTGTCTGAAGGCACTGACACCCAAGAAGCTTAAATTTAGTCTGTCATAGTGTCTGTTTAGTTTCCCAAATAAGGACACTGACTAATATTTCTCCCCTACGCTACGGAGCATCACAGCATTCAGCACCTGTGTCCATCCGTATTCCACAAAAAAAAAGCACTGTCAGGATTAGTGGTTTTCCATCACTTGAAATTATGTTCCTTGTGCCTCCTCAGCCAAATTCCAATTTGTACCTATTTATTTTGCAGAGCAGTAGCCTTCTAAATTAAAATGTAGTCAGTGTGTGTTGGATACACCACACTAAATTTGGCATCGACACACAGGAATTCTTATTTTCAGTACTAAGTATAAATGACCCAGCTCCAGAAACAGCTTTTTATTTGTCAAGTGGTTATTCTTTTCATGGAAAAATCAAATCTCCTCACACTTTCAACTATGTGAACTATTCTGATTGTTCATAGATGTATTTCAATGCATTAGACAACTCTGAAGTAAGTAATTCATCTATCTAGAAAATGTACCGTAAGTTGCAGAGCCAGTCCCTGGAGTCCTTCCTCTCTGAATTTTATATGAGCTCCTACTGTTACTGTCCTGTTTAGGGGTTAACAGTGCTTTCAGTCTAAAATCAACATTTAAAAGAAATTCAATATGTAAACATGATTGTGGCAGAAAATTGTAGTACGCATGGAGGACTTCGGCAGAGGGTCTCATTTTGTGGGCTTTTGGGCTTTTTTTAAAAAATAAACACATATCTGATCCTTTACCTACTCTTTTAAACTAAGAAAATTTAACGGAGACTGCTGGTTGTGAACAGCACTTTCCTGTAGTCTATAAGAAAAGTTTGCAGATTGTGTAGCTGCTGTTTTAAACAATCTGCATTTTTTAGGAAGTTGACAGGAAAAGCTGGCATGAAACTAACGCTATTTCTTCAAAATCTGAAAATTCTACTACTGGCGTTAGGACTTATGCTTATATTCACCAATCCACTTAGTCTTTTATTTGGTTCAGCAAGGTGTACACGTGGGCTTAATTTTCAGTAAAACCAATTACATGAGTTGAACTCCACTTTTTATGCCTTGCTACATAAAGGTACTAGATCTAGAATGAGAGCCTGTTTTCCAGGATGAGTATGTGGTGGAAGTGAACTGGAGCTGAAAAGAGGAGAACCTGTTCTATTCTCAGTGTGGTACAGGCTAATTGCAACTGGACTTGCCTATAGCGCATTGGCCTTTTTAGCCACCAGCACACTTGTAGCAAGCGTGGGTAGAGCCCTTCCCAAATCTTCATTCGTGAAGCCCAGCCATGATGATGACAGGCTAATTCAACAGGTATAATCAGCCAGAAAGAATCCAAGCACCCGATTACCTGTTCCTGCATTAAAGACTTCAACGAAGCATTTGTTGTAAGAACAGTTCATGACAAAAATTACCTGTGACCACAAGGGAGGGGATCTGATAGACCAGCTGCACTCCCAAAGTCCCATATATTGCATCATGATCCAAATTCAGCTGAAACCAAATCATGTTGTTTGAGCAGATTAGCAGTCTCCTGTGCTGCCCTGACCAGACTGAAAGCAGATAAGCTTGTTTACAAGAACTGGTCACATGCACCTGTGTATATGAACCTGTGCACGATCTGTGTGGATACCAACCACAGATGTCATTTTGGTGTTAGTCCATGGCAACCAGTTCCACTGATATGAGTGAGACCAGGCATTCAGCCTCCTGCTTGCCTGTCTGTAATTTATCACATCAGAAATAGAATGTTTAAAAAGTGTTCTTTGTCTCTGTTCTGTGTTGCCAGTCTGGCTGTCATACCTTCATTCTGCTTTTCTCTTCTTATTTGCAGCCCTTGGCACTGTCTATTTCTAGATGCATCATTGTAGTAGAAAATTTATACTGTTGCTGTGGGAGTGATTTTCTAGCTAGTTTGAGAAAAAGAGAAGAGTTTTGTTCTGAAAATCTATGACTAGTCTAGTACCAGTGGGGTAACCTGTATCCTTGAAAATACATATGTCTTCATGAGTTGAATTCTCGAAGACGAGCACTGCCTTATGTGGTCTTAACTCAAGATCTGACCTTAGTATTTTTTTTAGAATTGAGAATAAAGTTTGGATTGAAATTATTTCAGTTTACCAAGATCTAATAACAATATTAAAGTTCTGCAGAAGTGTGTCGTTAGCACTTCTTTTAACTAGAAAGATGTTTTTCCACTGGTGGAGCATCAGGTCAAGGTGAGACTACTAAAGATTAGTACAATGGGAAATATGCAATTTAAATGTTGACTTCTGCGAGCAAAGTTTCTCATTGGTGTCAGTGGGTCTCAGATCTTCCTGTAACAACTTCAAGGTTTGTCTCAGAACTATTGTACAATTTTGGGGGTAGGGTAACAGAACAAGATATAGGTGACCTGTGTAGTTTCCAAAGCATTATATCAGTCTCCTACTTAATAAAATATATGAAGAAAAAGCATATTTGTGGATGTAGTATTTATTGTGATGCTACAGCCATGACTATTCTGTGATCCTATGACAAGGTGCTAAACTAGCTGTGCTGCCTTTAAACTCTAAATGTCATTCACTCCTGGAAAAACTTCACACTTTTGCAGCACTTACACTCATTCTTTATTTTATTTCCTCTTGTTTTAATGTTGCAGTGGCTGATGCAGGTTTTCTTGGTCTCACTTGTCATGAGCTGTTAAATGATTTTCCCAAGAGGGAAGAATTACCCAAGAAAATGACCCCAAGTGCTACCCAAAAGCATGATATGTTTTACCATGTTAAGCAGCATGACTGAAAAACAAAAAGCCATAGCCAAGGTAAAGGTACCAAATAGCTGGTTCTTCACTTTCCTGTCTTTTAGGCTCTGCATTGCTAGAAACTACATAGTCTGGGGGTTTGTTTTCGTGGTTGGTTTGAGGTTTTTTTCCTAGCCTGTTCAGGGTTTTTTTGTCTGTTTTATTTGGGTGGGGGTTTTGCTTTGTTTGGTTGGGGTTTTTTGCTTGGATGCTTAGTTGGTTTGTTGTTGTTTTTGTTGTTTGTGCTGCCGCTGCTTGTCTATCATAGAAGTGCGGACTCTTTTAACCAATACCATCTTCAAAGGAAAGAAAAAAGGCTTGACAGGAATGCAGTATACTCAGAGCTAAACTCAGTAAATAATTTTGCATGAAAAAGAAACCAGTTCCCGGAAGCAATCAAATGTTCTGTGTAAGTACTTTGGAAGTTAAATATTTTGCTTCAAAACTGATTTTGTGGCTATAAAAGTTTTATTGAAAAAGATAACCCTAATGGATTCAAATGAAGTATTTAGATTACTAGAAATAAGTAATTTGCAGTTCACTGCACAACGCAAAAATGCTGATTATAAGTTGCCTTAAATAAGTCTGTGTGGGATTTGGTCAGCCAACCAGGGAGCCTCTTGCAGGGCCATTCTCAGATAAAGACAAAACACACACAGAAGTCTCCACTCTCGTGAGGAGCAGAGAGGCTCTTTGCTGTTGTCTCTCATTTCGATTTAAAGCATTTCTCTTCACATCTAGTCAGCAAATCCTAATGAGCTCTGCTATTCCCTAGTTCACTTTGATAGCTCACATTTCCTTCCCTGTATCAGTTAAGATGCTTATCTATGTAACTGCTGACATTTTGTAACAGTGTCTGCTTCAACTGCTAGAGAAAGGAGAAAGTGGCAAGTGAAAGGGAAGCAGTCTGGTGTGATTATTTTCTGGGAACCTTGAGTAGAAAAAGGCAAGGTTAGCTGCTTAGCATATAGATATAGCCATATGAGTGCACTTTTCATCTCATATTTCAAAACCCCCATCCTTTTCCAAATCAGTTCTACAACTGTAGACCACAAAAGGGAACTGGGACAATCTGGTTGACAATCTTAAATTTCCTGTGAGGTGGCTGCTAACATGCTTAGACTTCATTGGCATTGCACAAATAGAACAAACCCAACATTAGTTTCTGATCAATAAATCTTCAACTTGTAAGAAGACAAAGGGAAAAAAAAAGGATCAAAAAACCTCTATCTCCGAAACAAAGGGCAAAAAGCATTGAGGGATATACCACAATAATAACTTGGAGACTGCTTAATACTTTGGTTGGTTTGTTTCCATACGCTTTTTAGTGGTTTTAATATTGTCTCCCTGCACAGGAGTTCTGTGGAAGCAGGAGGAATTGTTTTTGAGTACAAAAGCTTTCTGTACACCTACAGCAATCATGTGGAGATCAGCATTCAAATTACACCTGAATTTTTCCATATACATATCTTGTGGATTTTTGCGAAGGCTGAAAGGTCATTTTTATTCTCGGAGTGAACTTAGCTTTATTGTGCAGACTGGCCCAAGGCAGGGTTGTTTTAATATAATTTGAACATAAGCAAAAAAACCAGACAGATTCATTTGAACACTATATATACATGATCACACAGCATTTTGATTTAGTGAAGAGTTCCTCACTGAAATCAATAGTCAGTATTTTATTGATTGTGTTTAAGTTCAGAGAAAAAAAAAAGGAATATGCAATATTGCTCAAGGAAATAAGAGTGCCCCAAAATATCTCTAAAATTTTTCTGGCAACAAAAGGAATTTTTCTGTCTTTGCAAAGTGATTTATACAAGTCAAATATTGCCAGATCTTTCAGATACATTATATAAGACTCTAAACTATGGTAAGGGGACTTACAGTACCAAACTACCAAGTGAGAAAAAAACCAAGAAGAACTGTTTACAAAAGCATGGAAATTTTACCAGCTTGCTTTGTGTTCTACATTTAATATTGTTCAATCTTAATTGGAAAAACAGTAGTTGAAGGGGCAAGTATAATAGAATAATACATTTGTTCAGTCCACAAATCATCATTGTGATCATCATTGTTAATTTCCACTACTGTAATTAATCAGTGGTACAGATTTAAAAAAACTAATGAGGCTAAACAAGAATTTAAACAAAATTATTTTCACAAAGTGCAAATAAAACTGGTACCTTGTGTTTGGAAATGAAGAGTTTTATTGATGTAACTTGTTTAAATTTATATGTATATCATTCAGAGAGGAAATTACAGTGTTGTGACTTAGATATATTAAATTCTGTTTTGCCTTGGAGGGATTCAGTTTTGTTTGGTTGTTTGTTTGTTGCTTTGTTTTGTTTTGTTTTGTTTGGGGTTTTTTTGGGTTTAACAAGATGTGGCATATCTTCTATGAAAGTATAATCTCACATGAACTTGAGTCATGACTGAATTTGTTAGATATTTCCAGTGTTTCCAAGGTTTTTATGAAAACTGCCGAAGCTATCTATGTTATATGAATATACCCCTGCACCTCTGTTTAGTGAGTTTAATGATACTGAGTTGCTGAATAGTGCTAAGACCTTACAGTTCATCAGCAGTTTGGTGTAAGGTATCCCTCTGTACCCTCTTCCATTACAGCAATTACTCCTGAATTGTAATAAATACAGGGTAAAAATTTTTATGTGGGTGCTTCTCAGATGAAGTGCTGAAATACCTTCTTTTACCTACCAGTAAGCTGTTCTTGTCCCTCAGGGTTAAATTAGTTGCATTATATTTTCAAAACTCAGAACCAGAAAAATCCAGGGATGATATGCAGGAACATGATCACAGTGAGAAAAGTTTTACCCTGTAGCTCCAGGGCTTTTACACAGGAGCTGTTGAAGACTGGAGCACTTAGGTAAGAGTGCTCTGAGGAGTCAAAGCGGAGGCAACCTGAAATAGGCACCACATCTAAGTGAGACAATGTGAGTTTAAATTTGTGTTTTCCTTATCCTTTCCTCTACATTTGTCCACAGATAAGCTTAGAAGCATTACTTCCTGGGACATGGGTGCTCTTCTGCTGGGTGCCTTTGGTCAACCTGTGCCAGAGAAATATCAGTAGTGATAGAAGGGTCATATGGATTCAAAGATTTCAGGGACCTGTAAAAGGGAAAAAAAAAAAAAAAAAGAAAAAAGAAAAAAAAGAACATAGACATTCAGTAGAGAGAAGGAGGGGAGTAAATGGAGTAATTGCTCTCTGAAACACTTAAGTACAGGCATTTCCCCATGACTGCTGTCACTGCTGTCTCATTGTGAAATCCATCAACAGAAGCATCAGGTCTGTCACTTGAAATGGTTGTCCTCATGAAGCCCAAAAGTGCAGCCAGTACTGGACCAAAACAAGTAGCTAAATAGTAAATAGACAACTTTTGTTTTTAAATTGGTTGATGTTGTAATATCTGGATTTTTTTCCACAGAAATTTATCTTTTCTAGAAGCCCTTTAGCTAACACACAGCAAGTCTGTTATCATCCATATTGGGCAGGACACTCAAACAGATTAGATTGCAGTTGAACAAGACCATATCTGGATGCTTTATCAGAATGATGTACAAAACAATATCAACAAAACTACAGCCATTTCCTTGCTCTTAAAAGCTGCACTTTTCCTGAATTTACAGAACTGGAAGCAACCCAATGAGGAATCGCTGAAGTAAATGATGATAGCTGTTTTTTCTTCTTCTGTACCATACCCTGGATACAAACTGTGTTTCCTGTTGTTATCACTGACACTCAAGTCACAGAAAATGCAGTCATAACTACACTACAGTTAAAAGCCCTCTCAACTTGTAGCCACTCAAATATGGTGCATATGAGTGAAACAGAGAAGACTTGTCCCATACTGTATAGCAGCAGTCAGAATGGATGACCATAATTGTTTTTGACAAGACAGTGGGGTTATTTTATTTGGGATAGGGGAGGTTTCAAAATAATACAATTGAAAAAGGCAGGATTTACTAGCTAACCTAGCTAGTAAATAACCTGCCTTATGTAACAACAACAGGGATGGACCTTGAATTCTCTAGCTTTATGGCTATTAGCTTCTTGACAATGTTCAGCTACTGAACTTGCTTTACTGCTAGTCAAGGTGCTGAGGTGCTGGAAGTGATGAGTTTGCTTTACATCTGTGATAAGTAATCTTGCACTGCTGAATCTGCCTATAGTTATACAGGAAAGACATGCTAACAGCTTAGACAGCTTCTCTCTGCTGGGCAATGTAACACAGAGGGATCTGCTGAATTTTTAATTGGATTTTGCTCATAATCAGCAAATGGAAATGCACACCTTCAGAGTAACTTTTAAAATGAGGTGAGTGGCAGCTGTTCCCCTTCAACTGATTCCTTAATGTTTTTTTTTTGACACTGGACAAAACATGCTTTTCAGGAAATAGGGAAAAAAAACTTTCTTAAAGTATAGTTTCTTATTTCTTCAATTCACTGCATATCCACATAAGCCGCTAATGCTATCATGCTCAAACCTCCTTCTACCCTTCCTCCAAAATGACTGATTTATTACTGAATGGAGTCTGGACTCCAGCCTGCCCTGGGAAAGTGAATTTGCTTCATACAAATGGCCATTTCTCAGAAATTGCAAACTTTGCCTTCCTCTTAGAGTTTTTATATAATTTTCTGTATGCAGATGTCTTTTTTCCCAAATACCAAAACACGGATGACATTGTCTTTTCTTTCTTGAAAGTGAAAGAAAATATATAACATTGTCAGCTTTTATTTAAAGAGTATTTGGCTGTAACTAGGACTCTGCACTGGTTTTCCTAATATTTTTTTTCAATGTTACGTTGAAAGTTTTGAAAGGCTGACATCACCTTAAACCTGGCAGAAAACTGTGTATTCTTACCTGTACACTTTGGAGTTCACTTCATGAGTTGATTTTTTTTTTTTTTTTTTTGTAGGGGAGTGTGATAAGGAGAGTGTTCTTTTTCCCTGTGATGGAGGGAGTTTAAACCTTGTATTTAATAACTGCATAATAGCATTCAAGGGAGGGAATCTTGGGGCAGGAGGGAAAGAAAGTTCCACATAGAAACAAGGAAGCACTTTATCCTGGAGAAATTTCTAGAGCTGCTAATAAGGGCAGAGGACCTCCAGCCGGATTTTGTTTGAGCAGGGATTAGAGAGGCAGCAGCAGATAAGTGGGCTTCACTCAGGAAGAGCTATGTGTAACTTCTGTGACTCCTACTAGGCAACTTCTGGTTTGTGAAGCTTGTCCTCAAGGGGTTGGTTTATTTGGGTTTAATGACTCATAGACTTGTGGATCAGCTTTAGTGTTTTGGTTTTTTGTGTGAACCAATTCTGTTTGATCCTGCAAAATGAAAGGGAATGCTTCAAGTATCCTCCCACATGCTAGAAATCAAATGATTTATTGAATCACTTAAAGAGGGACAGGAAAGATAAGTGCTGTGACTATATTGCAAAGATAACTGTTCTGCATATCTTTCTGCAATGACTATAAAATGACCCTATTGATAACTACAGCCCACATAATGTAGTTCAGGGATGGATGAATCACATTGTTTTCTAACAGTTTATATTCAGGCAATTGCTTTTTTTTTAATCCCCATTTACATGTTTGCTTTTATCAGACATTAGCAAAAAAAGTGGTCTTGACTTCAAAATATAGAGGTAAGGTTTGAGGCAAAAGGACATGTTGCTATTTGCCTTCACCTCTATTGTCACTCTACAAGGGGTCTCCCTGGTCCTCTTGTTTGTTTTCTTGCATAAACACACCTCCTCACCAACACCACTATTCTCCTGGCCTCTCCTGGCACTGTGTTCATTCTTACCTGATTTAAACTCTTTACATACACAGCTGATGAAAGAGTCCATCTTCACCCAGCAGCTCAATAAATCATCAAGTAGACTTCAATGTACATATAAAACAGCATGAAAGATGAAAAGTTAAGAGATTGTGCTGAACTTTTTAAATATAAGTAATAAGGCTTCTTCTACACAAATAAAAACAAAGAAATTAGCAGAAGCTTTTTGAATTCCTAATGGACAGGCATTCAATGGAAGCTTGCATAGTCATCCAGAGGTACTGGAAGTTGAGTGCAAGGTGAAAGATGCTTCAGAAAATAAAATGTAATGCAGGGCTTTGTATTCAGCAGGGAAAAACAATGAAAAGTGAGGAAAGTGAAAGCTTTGGGGATTTGCCCTGATCTGAACTTCTTTGACTTATATGTGGCATGATTTGAGTAACTTCTGCTTCAGAAGACCTAATTTTCATTATACATACAACAGATAAGCATCAGGCCTAGTGTGGGTGCAAATGTGGAATCCATACTGGATCATCCATGTAAAGAGGGAAGCTCTAATACATGAAAGTGATTTTGAAAGAAATGTTCCTTAATGAGGACAGTATCTGAGAGTTTGCTTCTTATTGATTACACTACCTCTTCTACCATAGGTGTGGACATATTGCACCTTCAATAAGAAGCTGATGCAGTTTGTCCAGGCAGAAAAATTAGCCTAAGCTTGCAAAGGACTAACATGGTGCTATTTCAAATGATGCCCATAAACTGGAAACTACTTACTCAAAATTCTGGACAGAATTTGCTTGATCTTGATTTTCTACCCAAGGTCTAGCTGCTAGAATTGTAGCAAAATTTCAGAAAACAAATTTTAAATGTTCTTGTCCTATACTTACTTTTCAATTTAACCCTGCGAAGTATGGATGCTTATACCTGATGCAGTGAAGTCTATACAAAAGGAGAAGACCATTCACAAAACAGTACTTCAGCAACCAGAAGGGTAGAACCTCCACCAAGGCACCAGATTAAATTCCTGCTATCGGGGTTAGATTTCTTTGGTGTAGGAGGCTAGACATCTCCTGCATGTATGTTTTGTTCATTTAAACTGCATCCTCCTTGACTTACCTTTTTTCTTTGAGTTTGTAACCTGGATTTCTTGGCAGGAAAATGATGATATTTGTAGGTTCATAACAAAATTTCATACACAGAGTGCCACAGATACATAAATTAAGCTTTATTAGTGTCTTAGTTTCAAGTCCACTAATGATGATGCAAATCTTCACATAGATCTGAGTGGATCACCATGCATTTGAAACGCTACCTTCAGTTTCCTGAAGACTGAAAGGCATTTTTTGATGGTTACATCTACTGTGCAGCCTGAAGACTTTCTTTAGTTCCATACAGATGTATTTGGATATTGTTATTTTAATTTTTGAAGGAAGAATTCTGAAGAATAAGGTCCAGTCAGTTTTCAAGTACTAGGCTGGCAGCATTGTGTGATGCAGCTCACTTTGGCTCAGAGCTTTAAGGAAAGTAAAATGTTATTCACCTAGGTAACCCAGTAAAACAGAAAATAAAATAAAATTTGTTGGTGTCATGTCTTTCAGCAAGGAATACCTAAAGGCTGATGGTAACCACATCTAGATCATCTGAGATGCAAATCTGTGCCTGGATAAGCATACTCTTACTAAAATATTTTTTACAAAATCTC
This sequence comes from Scytalopus superciliaris, assembly GCA_013400415.1. Taxonomy (NCBI): domain Eukaryota; kingdom Metazoa; phylum Chordata; class Aves; order Passeriformes; family Rhinocryptidae; genus Scytalopus; species Scytalopus superciliaris. The sequence continues at coordinate 172,923 of VXBX01004607.1, read as the reverse complement.
ATCACAAAGGAAATGTACCTGCCATTTGGCTTTAGAATATTTGACTAAATAAAAATACCACGTGGAATACCACTGTCTTCTAAGTGTGCTGATTTGTCATTTTCTCTGTGTGTGATTTTCTTCATCAGTGACCACTTCTTCCAGGAGATGCTGTCAACAAATGTGAGTAAGAGGAAAAAAACATCACCTATCAACCAAAGATTTATGAAGAAAAGTTCTGCACTGCTCAGCAGAGACAGAGCAAGCTGGGGGGTTGGAAGGAGGTCTGAGCAACAGTGAAAAAGGCTGTCTACCTGCTGTTCTGGTGCTGATCTCAGCCCTGTGACAGTCGATGCTCTGGGCATGAAACTCATCTCAAAGAAAGTTTTGAGTTTCTGACAAGCTGGATTGGATGGAACTTGGCTTGCAAATCAGGACTTTGAGTTACTTTCTCCTGACTTTCAAATATGAATATGAAAATGATAAAATCTCAAATCATGATGCGGATCTACATTTTAATTTTATAATGGCAATAAGTAAACTTGAAAGGAAAGGGCTTTATCTATCTCATTTATCTCATTTATCCTTTCCTACCATTAATAAAGACCAGTTTAGCAGATATTTCTTCTATTATCTGGTTAAGCAGAGAGAAGCATTTCCATTTTAAGATATTTCAGAAATTAAAATGTTCAAAATTAAGATTAATTGCCCCATCCACCTACAGTAAAGAAGTTAAGAAACAGTAAGATACAGACTTGTTTACGGAGGAAACAAAACACCTTGGAAAACATTCATACACCTGATTAACACAACACTGAACAGGTTTCTGTGCTTTATTTGACCAAGAAACAACATGTTTAAAAACAGGATAGTGAATTGTGGTTGAAAATTAGAGGACAATACTTCTGTCCCTTCTGCTGCACAGGCTCGCACATGGTCCATTTTACCTCCAGCCTGTGCTGGCATGGCAGTATGAGTGGGTGTAACAGGACGGAGAGGATGTGAGTGGGATTGATCTGGCACACTATGCATGCGAGGCACACACAACTGCTGCTGTTTTATTTCACCACTACACCAACAGAGACGGCACTTCTATAGACGCTTCTGGCTCAGGATTTTGCAGTCGGGGGTGTAGCATGCATTAGTATAAATCGAATACATCCCATGACCTGCAGATTTCATAACCTATTAAGAGTGGCATTGCAGCACAGCAATCTTATTTCTCTACGGCTTCTTTTAGTTCTCTGGTGGGAAG
>VXBX01004607.1:159176-171113 GCA_013400415.1 Scytalopus superciliaris | reverse complement strand
GCGCCGGGCCGGGCCGGGGGGCGCGGGGTGCCGGGGGTGGGTCTCGCTATGGCGAGAGCGGCAAAACTTTGGTTTGCGTGAGCGGCGACGGAGGAGAGTGCGGGCTTTCGCGGCATCGTAGGCTTTCGAAGGAAAACTGAAGCCCCCACCCCGCCCCCAGCTCCGGGAGCCAAGCCACGCAAATCCTCTGACAGAGGGAGTGATTTTTAGGAGAAGGCACGGGTAGCCTCGGCGGACGCTGGCCCGAGTGAGCAGCGCTGTGTTAGGCAGGGTATCTGTGTGTGCTGGCAGCATCCAGCCCCCGCACGGTGTCGGATGGAGGGCTGGGCATCACTTGGAGAGCGCCGAAATGCCGCCTTATTCGCGGCATCCCTTCATCCCAGACCTTCTGTCGTTCTATCGCCATTATCGGCACCGTCAGACCTTGCACTGACAAAATTCCCACCCGAGACAGGAGTCCCTGAATAGGCCTCTGCAAGCAGAGCCGTCCCTTTGGAGCACCGTGCAGGCGAGTGAGCCCGTACAGCTTCATTCATTAATTTTACACTACTGCCCTGATGATGCTCCTTGCCCAGCAACTTAAAGGTGCCAAGTCTTCAGTTTATATATTTTGTTTTTAAACTGAAGTCTTGTGTAAAACAACCTAATGTGCAGTTTTTGTTCTCTTAGTACAGTTGTTAGCTCGTGTTGAATTTGTGGATAGAAAATAATGCGTGAAAAGGGAAAATTACAGATTTTATTTTTTTTAAGGGTTCACAGCACATGACTTAAATTTCTCAGTCAGTAGGTAGCAAATAGCAATTGTTAATTTGCCAGTGGTAGAGTATTAAAATCCTGACTGACTCTGGGAAATTTGCAGATAATAGCATGATTGTCTTGGTACAATTTTTTTTCAGAAAAGGCATGCAATGAAAGTTATTGCTACAAACATACCTGTGCTTGCTGTACTGTATCTGATAGGGACAGGAAAGGTGGTAGAAATACAATGTAGTATCATTCTTGGCTTGCTGACCAGGTCTTAAGCATCTGCTGCTACCTTTTTGCCACTGTTACTACTATTCCCATCCAAATTTAAATAGGTATGGTTTTATGTATGCTTACCACATTCATACTGGGCTTCACCATACACCTATGCAGAAACATTAAAATGTAAAGCAGAAAAAGTAAACCTGGCATTCAGTTTCTTGTCCAGAATTAACACACACACAAAAAAGTGTACGGCTGAATTACAGCAGCTGATACCAACTCTGTCACCTGGATTAGTACTGTTCTGTGTGGTCTGTCTAGAAACCTCTCACCATATGTGATAGTGACTGTGGGCTTTGTTTAAGAGTAATCTGTATTGATGACACATCCTAGGTTTATTGCATAGCTTGGAAAGGGCTTTTAAAAATGCAGACTCTTGGTCTGAGGAAGGAAGAATTAATGCTTGTAAAAGTATTACAGTAAAGCTGAGGTGCAGTGGGTTTTTTTACCTTGCAAGGTAAGACAGTAGATGCTGAAATGCTAACAAAAGGTTTGAATGTGCAAGATAACCACACCCAACTAGTGTAGAGATGCAAGCCACTAGGTCTGCACTGCTGCTGGATGGAACTAGGAAATAAGATTTAAAACAAAAGCAGAAAGAATAGAGGAGATAACAACTGTCTTAATCAAAGATCAAGAGATAGGGAAGGGAGAGAGAAGAACTTGGAGGGGTACATGCTCTGAGGGAAAATTGCTGTAATGGGTATGGCAGTGAGTTCTTGGCCCTTATGTCCCAAGGCTGGCTTTGAGATCTTTTCGGAGCTGTCATCCAGAGTGTTGATGGTTATGTTAGTCCCCCTGTGATAGGCATATCTTGGCAACTCTATAAGAGAAACTCTTGGTTCCCAAGTGTAATATGAAAATGTGTTGGTTTTTGTTGTGTCCAGCCTTTTGTTTTGGAGATGATCTTGCTCGTGTCTACAAAAAAATATTCCTTGCGTAGGTTAGTGGCAGTGAAAGTATATCAGGTGAGGCTGAAAAATATGGGTATGTGACCCCCTTAGATGCAGTAAATAAAAATAATATACTAAAATAATCAACAAGGAAGCACTGGCCTTACAATACATGGGATTGGAAGATGTCTTTTGTCACACTGCAAGGACCTGCATTTGGACAGCTGTAGCCAAGTATAGGAATTCCCCTTTGGAAGAAGTACCCTTTGTGCAAAGTATGTCTGGCAGATACCTAAACCATTGTATTCAAAAATTCATGCTTGCATCACCAACTGAGGAGTTGTGGAAGAAGGGGGAAAAGATCCTTCTAGGAACAATAATAAATGCCTGAAAGTGAGGGTGGGAGTAAATAGTTGCCTTTAAACAGTGGAGTTCCACAGGAATCAGTTCATGTGTCTGTGCTGCTCAACATGCTGATAAAGGGGTTGAACAGTGATATTTGCTGGTCTTTGTAAAGGGTTTTAAAGACAGTAATAGCTATGAAGAATTGCAGAAAGACCTTATTGGACTACTGGGCATTTAAATGGTGGATAAGGTTCAGTTTAGATAAATAAAATAGTTGTGGAGGAGAAATCATTTAGTTATTTTCTCTCTCTAGTAAATCCTATTGTGACATTAAGACAGAGATAACTGGAGACATGTGCGGCATGGATAGAACAACCGGTCAGAGGTGCTTGATTGCTGATTTTATTTTTTTAATGCAACCTCTGCAGGCTGTCTGACAACAAATGGGTTATCAAATCAAAAATAAGCAACAGGAGGGAAGGCCATGTCAGCACAGTGTGTCATTAAGTGCTGGATATTATGGATGCTAAAAGCTTACATGGACTTAATGGGCAACCAGGCAAGTTTACATGCAAGAAACCCACTAAGACGAATTAAATATGAAGATACTACTGACCTCTTAAGTTGTTGAGTGTCATGAGGGTATTCTCTGACTGTGTCGAGAGGGGTTTTCTCTGTTTTGTTATTCTTCAGGCATCTGTGTTTGGCCACTGTTAGAGACAGTCCTCTGGGCTAGACAGGCTTTTATTCGGATTCTTTTGTTCTTTTTTTAAAGTTCTCTTAATTCCAGAGTAGTTCACGTTGTGTTTAGTCTATTTCTTACAAGAGTTTTTTTGGGTATAACTGGAGTTCAAAATGCTGTAAAAGATGAAATTTTGGTGTTTTTTTTTCCAAAAAGTCCTAGTTTTACAGGTCGCAATATTGGTCAATTGTAGCATTTGGAATTTTGTTCTTAGCGTGTTTCATCTAAGAATGTAATTTCCACACTTGCTTGGAAAAAGATTTTGAAAATTTTGTATTCTAAACATGTATTTTCTTTAAAAACTAAACCCTTTTGATGGCCTTAGGCTACTCATGCTGTATCTTTTGGTACAGAATTTCTGAATTCAGGATTAGTCTAAATACTGTATTTGAGTGAAGGGGAAGTTTAGTGATGATCTTTTTTATACCCAGTGATACTGAAAATAAAAGAATATCTTTTGTTGTGATTTTAAGTATGGAATTTTACTTAGCATGCATCCTGTTTGCCTAACTAACTACATAACTATGTGAGTTGAAACTGTCTGATGTTGTTGTTGTAGGTGTATTGCAGATCTAGTAAATGGCCAGATGCAGATGAAAGTATTCCCAATCAAATCCTTAGGGCTTTCTTTCAATTTCAAGGGTTAAGCTATCAATAATTAAAAAGAAACCCAAACAAAAACCCAGCAGATAAGTTACAGGCATTTTTCTTATTGTAAGAATGATAAATCTTCCAAGGTTACCCTTTCCTGCATGGGCAGTGTTTCAGCTGTGTGATCCTTGCTGAAGACCTTACACTGAAAGGCGCTCAGTACTTAGCAACTTACCTTGAACTGACAGTGTGAGCTGAATCATAGGTGGTTTATGTCCTTGAGTTTTTAACACAGAGAGAGTTTAAATCCAATGTGTGGTTTGAACTCAAGATCTCAGTGTGCAGAATGACATCTTACTCTGTCAATCCTGTTTATGAGAGCTGTCATCCTAGTGTCTACTTTTGTAATGGCAGTAGTAGATGAAATCAGCTAACTTCTTTTGTTAGTTGATTTAAGCTAGGAAAGCTAAAACTTGGTGGCTTGGCTGATAAAAGCATTATTTTATAGAAATGGACTGGGGTTGCAGTTCAAGCAGTTTTTGCTTTGAAAGCATGCCAATTATTTTTCCTTCCATTCCTTCATTAAAAAACAAAAGGTTCCTTTTTCTGCCCATCTCAAGAGTAATTTGTTTTACAGACTGCTTGCCATGTTTATTTTGAGAATCATTTTCTCATATTGCTTTGGAGTGCATTTAAAGTAGGTCTGTCCCTTCTTCAATAACACTTTTGTTTACTTGTTTGTGGCTTTTTGCACTGGACCTCAGGACTTTCCAAAGTGACAGCACCTGGTGCTTAGTTTAGTTTAGGATCAGGACAAGAATTATCTTTGAGCAGAAACAGCCTGTGTGGAATTTGCCTGTTCTCCAGCCCACATTCTGCCAGGTACTTCAACTTGCTTGTTACCCTCACACCTTCAGGCAAGCAGCATGCATTTTCATTCAGGCAGTCCCTGCTGAAAGGGAAGGTTGTTGAAGAGGTGTGTCTGAGGTCTCATTTGGGAATGTTGTTGAGGGTACGTTGGACCATGTTTTGGGGTAGGAAAACAGGAGACAAAGAGGGCATGACGTCCTTTAGGTGCTGGCGAAAGTGGCAGGTAGATGTGGAGAATGGTGTCTGTGCACAGCACCAGCTGGCATAGCCTATTGAAGATTTTCACTTCATCCTGAAGGAGTTCTGTCCATGTCATCTTTCCCCCTGAAAAACATCCTAAGCCTTTGACTGCAGATTCTTCTGTGGTGGTCTTGTACTTTTCTCCTTTTACTGAAGCAGTGCTGTTGCAGAAAAGACAATTCAGTGCTAAGTTGGCCAGAACAAGGGTGTCAGATTTTAGTTAAGCAAGGCACTGCACAAAGGGTGGGGGGATGGGGAGTCAGTCCCTATCAAAATGCATGTTGATCTATAAAGAATCATAAATGAGAATTAATACCAGGCAGACAGTGTTTTCTGTGGAAGCTCTATAGATTCTTAACCTGGTGTTCTGGATGAAATTGCTCACTTGGGTACCAGAAACCAGAACTTGCAGTGAATAGTCCAGGTTTTGACAACTAAAGTTCTTTACTCAGTGCAGGGAGTGATTTTTTTTTATTATATTATTATTATTTCTTTTCAGTTTTGTCTGTTTCGGTTCAATGATTGGTTGACTTAAAATTTAAAAGCTGTGTTGAAAAATCAAGAAAATAAAATTTACTCTACCATTCTGTAAATAAAAACCATTTGAGAGTAGACATAGCATTTCAATTGAGGGTCTCTAATCATGGAAAGGAAATTGGCTATTAGGATAGATTTTTTGAACCTTGCCTTGGGAGATTTTTATTGACCCTCTTGTCCAAATGCCTGTCTTAGGCACTAAGTTACTTGTCTAAACATTATCTCTCTCTACATGTTTATTAGACAGAAAAGAAGAAAGCTTTTTTGAGTATTTGATGGCACAGCTGACATTCCATCCTTGTTGGTAAATGAGTTTTAGGTTTTAAAGACAAGTGTAAAAACCCCCTTACAGCTGGGATTTGCGGCGAAACCACTGTTTTCCTGCAGCCACAAGTTTTGCATCGAACTACAAACTCAATGCCTGCTTCTCTAGGCCTCAGAAAACAGACGGTAAAATGTGCCGTGGCTTATAGGTATATCTGGTTCCTATTAATACTTTAAATGGGGCATTTTCCCCATCATGATGGAAAATAGGCTTGTTGATTCAGTGAACTATGGGCAAAATGTTTAGGTATCAATTGTCGTGGACAGTCATGTCAGAGAAGCAAATGCTGTTGTAGCACCTTCTTTCAGGCACATGTTAATACCTGTTTCTGTGGAGGAAACTGCTCTGCTACCTCTATAAACACATAGGTCACTTGCTTTTTTACAGTCAGTAATAACAGCATAGCCCTACCTCAAGTACTGCGTGCAGCTCTGTGTGTCTCAGTACAAGTAGAACATCAAGCTATTAGAGTGTGGCCAGAGAAGGGTGACCAAGATTGTGAAAGGTCTCAAGGGCCNCTGTAAAAATTTTGTGACATACTATAGTTAATTTTTTAATATAAAAAACAGTTTGAAGCAAGCTTTTCTTCTTCCAAATATGAACGTAACTACTGATAATAGCATGTATTTGCATGTTTCAAATTGCGNTCACAGTCTACAGCTTCCTCAGAGAGGGCAGTGTCTGGGGAGATGCTCCTCTCCTCTCTCTGCTGACCAGTGACAGCTCTCGAGGCAAGGGAATGAAGTTGTGTCAGGGGAAGGTCAGATTGGGTATTAAAATAAAGTTCTCNAGATTTTATTTGTAGTGCACCATTCCTATTTTTAAAAGGCAGTTTGTGGTTATATCTACAATGAAGTTTTAATTTGGGTCGGGAGTGACTTCTGTGAAACAAATGCCCCAGTTATCCACTCTTGCTGTGTTTTGCATTGCATCAGGGTTTTTTCTTGGAGCACACAGAGCAGGCTGAATGTAACCAAACTAGAAGATGCTGTTCAGGAGCACTTGGTCCACTGTAACCTTTTGTGAACTGCCAGTTCCTAGGACCAGGTAGGGACTCATCTGATGCAAAACCCCCAGAAAGTGTGTGGGTTGGTACCAGCCCACTGCCACTGTATGTAACACTGCTGTGCTCTTACTGCACTGAACTACTTGTTAGTGCTTTCCCAGATTATGTGTCCTAGTGCTACTGTATTTAAATGTAACTGTAGTTATTCTGCAGGTTGATTAATATGGTGCTTGTGATATGCATTCGATATAATGTACAGGTCAATGGCTGTCATCTCAAGTTTTAATTAACTCAGAAGCCAGAAGGTGTAGATATTATATAAATCAAAATCCAGCACTTAGGGTGACAGTGAAAGAGTAGTTAGTCATTGCAGGGCATTGCATTACCTCTATACACTTTCTAGTTTGTATACTCAATGTATTGTCAAGAAATTGAGCCAGTACATTTTTTTTCAATAAAGAGAGAGCTGGAGCGATTTTGAATATCTGGAATGAATAGGTGATCATTCTGTGTAATCTTAACTGCTTTCTCATACTTAAAGAAAGAGCTACTAATAATTAAAATTATGTTAGAGAATAATTATTTTGTTATTTTCAAGTCTTTGGTTTTGCTTTTTCTGTTAGCCACTATGCATTTATAGTCATTGGTTTTGATAATATTTTTTTAATTAAAAAAAAATATATTTCTAGTAGAGAAAATTAATAGCTCTTAAAGTAAGTACTCTTAAGAATGCTGAAAAAGTTTTTTACACAGATTGGTTTTAGGAGTGGAAAGAAATGGTACAATTTGTGTTATTAAGAGAATTGTCATGCTTGAAAAACATTGCAGTATTCTGCAAGAGGTTAGATGTAACAAAGTCATTCTTTTAGCATGTAACAGAGAGAATCCGAGAATATCTTGAGTCTGAAGGGACCCACAAGGCTCATCAAAAATTAAATAAGTGTTTTCAAGTGCAGTTGAAAGGATTTCCCAAAGTGTGATTGTGTGATAAGCCTGCATGATTCTGGGTGGATGGCAGATAAGTTTACTGAAGCCCTGCGGTATGAGAAGCATTATGTGTTCATTTCACTGTTTCTTTTGGTATGTGTCTAAGTGTGTATAGTATTATGTAAGGGACTGTGATGAAAACAGTTTCATAGGCAGAATTCTACCAGTAACAGATGTTTAAATGCTTGCTCACATAGTAAATAGCCACATTCAAACAGACCACCAGTTATGCATGGTGGTCAGCATTTTTGGTAGCATGTGCCCCACTTGTGAAAGTTCAGGTACTTGCTAGGACGGGCTAACTATCCCCTTCAGTCACTCAGATCAAAGAAGTTTTATCTTCCTGAATATTGTGTGAAAGGTTCAATCAGGAAATTTGAAAAAAAAAAAAGGAAAAGGTAATTCCCAGCCCTCATTTTGTTTATAGAACAACAAACTGAACTGGCTTTATTGCAGTAAACTTGAATAATTCTTCTGTGGTCTTCTGCTGGCCAGAAGGTTGGATGGGTTTTAGTAAAGCAATATTTTGGTACTGCATGCTGTGTGGAAAAAAACTGCACATCTTTGAATATTTTTTCATCTATATATGTACAGTATGAATGAACTGTTAGTAGGAGTTAAGACTGTATATAAAGAACATGTACCTCCTTGTGCTTTCACAATAAAGCAGAATTTAAACATAGAAACTTGCATATTTATTTGCTCTTTACTTCTTCATTCAGTCATTCTTACACTTCCTCTGTTCACAGTAAGCAGCCCTTTATTTTCTGAACAATCAGGAATTTCACAAGGAATATTCTTTTTTACAATACGAAAGAGAGAAGGGGTAACCAAATTCTGTCTATTTCCAAATGGTGATACAATTTTCGNATGATGGAGAACATGTGTTTATCAGCTTCCCATGTTGTGCATTAATGATTTGTTAAAACTGAGCACAAAAGATGCTGGGAACTCTCACATCGTTGTCATACACTAAGTTCAGAGACCTGTACATGAATGTTTTTACCTGCCTGCTTCTTGGATGCCCCCCACCCTGCTTTGTGCTCTAGGTGCAGCGAGTGATCCATCTCTCTACATTCTCTTCAAAGCTTCATGATTTTCTGTCTGACAGGCTCAGTAAAATTAAAAAGAGAAGGGCTGAAACACTGACTTTGTAACAAGAAGCAACAGATTATGATGTAGTTACTGATGATCATTTAGGAAATGACTAATGATTTTGTTTAATGACTTAAGGCTCCAGGTGATCAGATGAAGAAACATAATAGGGATGTTTTTTTCTTCTCCTCCGTGTCTCTCCTGTTTCCCCACCCCCACCCCAGGTTTCTTAGCAATCTTTTCAAGGGAAGCTGCAAGTGCTTGTGGAGCACTCTGCTCACTGTAGGCTGGTCTGTTAACTCACTGGCAGAGGATTAACTTGAGTGGAAAGAGGAAGGCAAGTTCTAGTCTTTAAAATACTACTAGAGCAGCAAGTAATGCGTAATAGTTAAAATCAGTACTTGGTGAATGCTAAGTAGGGAGAGTAATCAGTTCCATATGGAGTCACTGTGGAGTGGAAAATCTGCAATGGAAGAGATCCTAGAATTCACTAGCATGTTTTTTGCTCTGACTCTTGTAGATTTGAAACCCATATCCATATTATCTCTCTAATAAATACTCATGTAAGTTATATTTTGAGTTTAAATTCAAATCCCATCTCTATGCATAATTCATGTCATAGGTGTTCAGAAGTAAGTGGAGCAGGAATAAAACTGAGTGAAAAAGGCAGTTTTATTCATTACTATAAAAAGTTGTTCACGGGGTTAGTTTGATTGGCAGTAGCATAAAGAGAATAATCTTTTGTTTTCAGAGAATCGTTAATTTCAAATGACAAAAAAACCCCCCAAACCACCTTCTCCTCAGCAGAACAGTATCTTTTTGACCATCTGAATAGTCAGCTTGTCTAGCTAAAGTACATTAACTCATGTTAATGCACAATGATTTCAGGTGGTTTGATCTATACTAGTCTATTTTTATTGTTCTTTACACATTTATGCATTAGAGGAAAAGAAAAAAGAAAACAAAATATCTTAACATCTTTGCATTCTTTTCCTGCATGACTTTAGAAAAGATGAAATGTCATTTGTGATGCAAAAAGTCATATTAGATGTATTTCCCTTGGAAATGACTGTCTAAATTAGAGCTGGTGAAATTTATTTTTTACATAAAGAGCCNATATTTATCGTTTCCGCATCTTTTCTATTAAAAAACCAAAATGGATGAGAACGACACCTTTTACAACCCATCATTGATACCTTGTAAGTTCCCTTACATTTGGTGTTAGTGATCCTTCATCTGACCTTGCATTGTCTGTGATTTCAGCCAGTCAGTAACTGCCAGAAGAGTATTTCAACTTACTGGTTACTGCTCTTACAAACTCTACTTCTCTCTAATTTATGAGGTTTCTTTTCCCCCTCCTCGTGGGATGTGCACTTCCTAAGATCTGTTATGATGATGCAATGAGAAAAGTCATTGAGAATGAGCCACGCAAAACCATCTTCAAGTATGGGGGTTTTGATCAACATACACATTATGTATTCTCAATTTCATGATGTTTAAAACTGAAAGAGGATTAGTGGTGGATATAAGCCCATACCAGTAGACATTGCAAATGTTGATTTTTGTTATAGAATGAATGGGAAAATGGTGTCATTGCTGTCGTAGGTTACTGTCAGTTAAAACACATGGGCAATTGAGGGCCATCAATATGTGCATCTGTTGCAATAGGTTGCTGCACTTGTAATTCTAAAAGTAATTCTAAATTAGGAGACTGTGCAACAACATGACTTTGCAAGCAACCATTCAATCTGTAGCAACTAAAGGTTTCATCTCTTTGAATTTCATCTTCAGGGAACAAGAAGAGAGAAATTACTTGATGTGAACCACCAAATTCTGGGGTTGGAACTGGGTGCTAATTCTGACACAAGTGATCACCTGAAAACAACGCAGTGCTGTAGATTATAAATGTGTCTGGTTATCTGTGACAGAGCTCAAGAATCGTAAAACACAAAAGAAAATAAGGACATGGGAACCCCATTGAGTGGAAAAAAATTATAAAACATGCTGCCCTTTGACAGTTTGCTATCAATTTATCGTGGCATTTTGTGCATAAAGTAGAAGCAAGTCCAGGATTCATAATGCACAGCCTTAGAAACAGAACATTAAATTCTATGCCCTTCAACAAATGTATAGTCTGTATTCTGATGCATACCTCACTGTGAGCGTCCATATGCCACAGATAAGATGCCAGAACTGCAACTTTACCTCAGAACTGATGTCATCTCCACAGCCTTCTTCCCCAAACCCTCCTCACTAGAAACATGTGATGCATCTCTTCTCTGGCCTGTCTCCAGACACTCTGAAAAAAAAGCACTCATTTAGATTTAAGAAATTGTTATAATAATAAAATAGGGTCATGTGATCATACCTCTCTTCCCATCTTCCCCCACAATAATTTTTCCTTCTTGCAAACATTCATATTTTCTTCTCAGTTCAGATGATTGTGATCACACCAATGTATTTTACTTGTTTTCAGTCTTTTGATTTTTAAAGCATATCCATGTCTGCCAGGTTCACAGCCTTTGGATACTGATACTGCATCTTAAAATATGCAGTTGAGTGTGGTTTTATTAATGAAGATGACCTTGATTACTCCACAGACTGTAGAAGAACTTAATACTGCATAAACAAAAATGTTTTACAAATGCCTTGTTTTTATCTTTTTATATTGAGGCAGCACAGCATCACGTGACTTGAGAGGGTCAGCCATCCAGATCAGTTGCCACAATTTGTGAACTGCTTGTTGACATTTGCTCATTTATTAAAAAACTCAAATGTTGACATCAGTGGATAATAAATTTACATAAAGAATTTGGGTTTAGCTCAGAAATGAAATGCAGGAATTCCAATTTAATCTAAATTAATTACTTTCAATCAACTTTCAAGTCCTGAATGAATGGGAATAAACAAGTGTCTGAGATGTTAATGAATATCCTTGGAACAAGAAATCTTGTATTATCTTGAAATATTTCTGAAATAATATTTATATTTATTTTCTTTAAATAGTCCTTGCTAACAGAAGCATACTGACAGTGTCAAAGGATGTGGTATGTAGTTTTATTTTGTGTTTAGCTGAAAAAAAATTAACACTGTGTTGAAAGGATTAGATTTTTTTAACCCTTCTCTGGAAGGCTGACCATAAATTTTGCAGCTGTTATGTTCTTTGATGATTAATTGTTTGAATTTTATTTAGACTTAAGGAGGTACCTCTTTCATATTCTCTTTATACACAAGATGGTGTTTGCTGTTTTCTAATTTCTTAGGTGTCCTGCACCAGCCT
>VXBX01004607.1:138365-158111 GCA_013400415.1 Scytalopus superciliaris | reverse complement strand
CAGCTTGTCTAGCTAAAGTACATTAACTCATGTTAATGCACAATGATTTCAGGTGGTTTGATCTATACTAGTCTATTTTTATTGTTCTTTACACATTTATGCATTAGAGGAAAAGAAAAAAGAAAACAAAATATCTTAACATCTTTGCATTCTTTTCCTGCATGACTTTAGAAAAGATGAAATGTCATTTGTGATGCAAAAAGTCATATTAGATGTATTTCCCTTGGAAATGACTGTCTAAATTAGAGCTGGTGAAATTTATTTTTTACATAAAGAGCCCTACAAATCTTACTTTCTTTCTCCTGTCAATCCTTATTCTGTGAACTGGTTATGTTTGGTATTTGAGTTAAAAGAATAAATATATACCAGTTAGCCTGTTTCAATAGTTTGCCGTGGTTCTTCTGATGAACCACGTGTCTTAACTGTATTGAATACCTAGTAACAGCATTTTATCTTGTTTTTCTCTAGTCATAGCAAGCTGTGTTAGTCACCAAAATGGCACGTGGCCATTAGAAGACCATATTGAATTCTCTAGAGTCATGCCTGTTAAACTTTGTTTTATCCATATATTTTTAACTGGGTTAGTTGTCAGATTTGAGAAACTCCAGAATTTTTGTCCCCTGATAAATATTTTGGCATTTGTCTTTGTTTTGAGTTACAATGAGTAATTGAAGTACTGACACAATGTGGATAAGGGTGGTTTCACAGCATGGAGTTTTTCAACAATTCTGAACTAAAATTTACAACCCCTTTCACATTTTATATTTTGTGTTAATTAAAGACATTCTTGACTCAAAATAACCAGATTGCAAGAATGAAGTGTGTTAATCTCTTGTATTATGTTGCCTTATGAGAGTTTTCAGTCAGGTCCCTCTTTTAACTGTTTTTACCTTCTGTCTTTGGCTCCTGCTTGAACTATGTTTTACATGTTACACCAAAAGTGGTGCAGCTTTCATGTTGTTTATTTCCCTGCTGGAACATAGAGAGTTTGCAGAAGTTGTGTTTGTCTACTGCCTCCAGTTGTAAAATTCTCAGACTTTTCTAATAAGAACAATAAACATTACTGAATGGAACACAATCACTTTTGCCTTTTTCACAGCTGCTGTCTTGGTAGTTTGCAGCTGTCTGGTTGCTTGTTGCCCAAACTGTATGTTTTCTGTTTTCCTTCTCTGTTTGCAATTGGTGAGATTTTATAGCAGAACTCTTGTTATTTGTCTGTAATGCATGGCTGTGCAGTTAACGCAGCTGAATTTTATCCCTTTTCTCTTGCTCCTGTTCTCCAGGTAGTAAGTACAGGCTTTTTCTTTGAGATATTATAGCTCCCTGTTCTACTGCCAATGCCTCCACAGCTTTATCATCAGGAAAATGAATCAGCATACTTCAAACTTTATACTAAACCTAATAATTAAAATATTAAATAGGGTGTATAGCAAACAAAAGGAATATTGCTCAAACATGGATGTGAGAAAAAAAAAAACACCACAAAACCACAGAAGTAACATGCTGTGTGTTTCTGGTGAGCTTTTGATGAAGTTCGTTTGCATAAGCAAATTTTCTTTAGAGGGGAGAAAAAATCCATAAAAGCAAATGGCTAATAAAAATGTTCCCTTCTATGCAATTATCCAACTCAAATTGAAACTGAAAAATATCAAAATTCTTGCAGTATTGCCCATAGCAGGGATGAATCTCTTCCTTTATGTTCTTTTGGTGACTCCTAGTTCCTTGAGCTAAGGGCATCTAGGGCTCTTGTTGCCTTCACTACCCCCAGCTCCAAGTGCTTTCTGTAGAATGCACTCTCAATCATCTTTATGCAAAGAGGAAGAAATAATCTCCACTGTATTTAATGGGTACAACTTCAGAAGCTGCAAAATTGGTCATTCAACACCTGTCTCTGCTATGAGTGCCAAGTAATATAATTGGTGTGCTAGTCAGAAAGCTGACAGAAATCTTGATGTATCAGTACAAGCAAGGGATTAGTTTCCATATGCAGATAGGTATCTTCCTCCTCCCATTTTTGGAATGTGGATTAAGTGTGTATAAATGTAATTATTCCCAAATGTAGAAGGATTCAGCTCCAGTAAATCTGTCAATCTTTTCACATGGCACTTGAGAATTTCATGGGTCTGTGAGTTATGGGGTTTGATTTGTCCTCATTTTTTATCCCTCCCACATAATAGTTGCAGTTGTGAAAAGTGACTCAACAGTGACATAAAAGTCTTGCCTTCATATGTATTAGGCAAAATACCTTTTAAACTTATTTGTAAATATTTCATCTGAAAATATACTGCAGAGGAACTGGATTTCTTTACTCCCAACAGATGGTGCTGGGAAAAGGTTACAGTAGTTCTCCAACAGAGAACCACACCTGTGAGCTAGAATAATTCACTTACATTTAAGAAATGCGTGCAAAGGAGGAGAGAAGTACCTTGACCATGATTACAATAAAAATTATAATTTAGAGGAAAGTATCTAACCATCTGTAGTTTTGTAACAGCCTTTTAAATATGAGCAAGACAGATGAGAAATGTGCCTAAAATTGGTATGTGATGATTTTGTGAAAGAGTCTGTAAGACATGGTCACCCAGGAGTTGTCTTGATGACTCAGGAGAGTTCTTCCCAGCTATCTTTAGAATAACTGCCCTGATTGTTGGCATCCTCTTGTTGTTAGCAATAAGTCCAGCATTGTTCTGTTGCCATCACCAAAGGATCACCCAAATTCTCCTAGTTCCATTCTTAGCTCAAATTGAAAGAAAATTCTCTCTGGGGGCCAAGGTGCTCTCATACCTGCTTAATGCCTGGCTAGTGGAAAATGTACCTAAATGCTAGCTGTTGCTTTTGGAGATGAGCAGTTAACACACTGGATATATGTGTTACTGTGTTTAAATGAAACTTGAATTTGCCTTTCAGTGAGAATTAATTCTGATGATATCCTTTCCATTCTGATTGTGGAGACATCTTATTTGGAAACATTGTTTTCAGAACTTTCAGCCGTTTCAGAATCTACAGATTACTGGATACATATGTGTTTGCAATACAGTTTAAAATGGACTCCTCATCCTAAATTATTTGTCTTTATAGTGTAAGAATGGTGGTGCTCGGTCAGGTTGGGCCAGTGTCCTATCTCCACCTCCAGTGAGGAGCACGTATCTGGAAAGGAGCGTAAAAATACCTATCCTTAGATACGTGCCTAGAGCAGTCTCTCAGCCTTCAGAAATTTACTCTCCTGTCTCTTAATAGTAGATGTGAGGGAAGAGTGAAGCAGAAGCCGCTGTTCATCATTGCAGAATTTCATCCTACACCTTAATTTTACTGTATGTTAGCCCAGTTTGGGTAAGGTGAAGGTTGTCATGTATTTTTTAATGGTTTTTTTATGCCTGGTGTTAGCTCCTTTAAGTGCAGCTAAGGAGAAATGTGCATGACGAAAGATAAGCTAAAGTTTTGTGAAATTACTCTACATCCCCATGCAGTGACCAATCAGTTAATTTGTCTTTCTGATGAACTGTGCAAGGTATAGACCATTTCAGGAAGCTGAGAAGTTGGGTTCCTGCCTAGTAGGCAGATTGAGAAAATTTATTTGTTGTTATAGGCATAGTTTTTGGTATAGAAATGGTGAATCAATATTATGACTCCTGCATCAAATTACTGGTTTTCAGTGCTTCTGGAAATTATTTATGTAAGCAGTTGTTTGTATAGCTTCTAAGAGAAGTATGTGTGGCTGAATGGCTGCAAAAAATATTGTCATTATTGGACAGTGAAATTTGTGTCTAAATTACTAACATTTAGCCCAACTAAGCTATGTAAGGGCCTTTCAGTATCTACTAATCAGTAATTTCAATGATAGCTCCTTGGCTTGTTACTCCTCTCTGTCAGCTTCTGTTGCCTCAGCTTTCAACTGTACATTACAGTATCAGTTTTGATGTAGCAAAAACTCCCTTTCCTTTAACTGCTTGGAGTTAAAACAGGTGACAATGTTGACAGAAACTAATCCTGCTTAGCACTGTCCCTGAAACAGTAAGAGTTGAAGCTGTGAACACTCTGTAATTCATGCAGCTGCCTTAAATTCATGTGTGCGCACACATGCAGGTGCCAGCAGGCACACCTCAGAGGGATGAGATGGCAACGGGTAAGGTTTTAACATGTGATGACTTTTGTGATTCCTTTTGCTGCCAGATAAATGGGAACCACCAGAGAGTGTGCACTGATGAAGATGAAATGAACAATAAGTACGTAGAAGCCTAATGTAGGACTTATTTTTATTTGGAAGTGTTTGTCCCAGCTTATATCAGTGATGGACAGCATGGCACTCTGAATTTAGGTTAAAAGTCTCTTCAAAGTGTTGGAAGCTGTCAGTCACAATGCTGCTTGAGGCCCAACAGAGACGGTAAATTGAGCATTTTAAGTTTTGCCTTGCCAGAATCACAGAATTATTTAGGGTGGAAAGGAGACTTAAGATCATATACTCCAATGATAAATCTAATGCTGCCACATTCACCGCCAAACCATGTCCTGAAGCACCACGTCTCAATGTCTTTGAAGCAGCTGCTTGACCATTTTCCTTTGATTTTGGAGGGCTTGATTCTGCTTCCCATGTCTGTCTTGCAGCTGAGGGGGCTGGGTACCCCAAAGTGACTCATCGCTCTTGGCACAGGCGATGCTCAGCTTTCTTCTGTGTCTGATCAGGTGAAGGATTCTCTTGAGCTCCAGCAGTTGTGCAGAGCAGTCCCTGGGGGACTGTGTGCTTTCCCAAACCTGAGATGCTCCAAGCATCAGAAATTTCTGAGGCATTGTCAGCATTCCTCCTTTCCCACCTAGTACAGTGGTGTTCAGAAGAGATGCTTGAGGTTGAATCTTCCCTTTCTTTCAAGACTGAGTTTTGGTGACTCCACATCTCTTCTCAGAAGGTCAAATTTCTGCCAACAGCTGCTATCTATTAGTGCTAGTAAAGGTCCAGTAGTAGCTACAGGTCGTTTGACAGTTTCTCATCTTTCTCCAGCTAAACTCTCTATTTGTGCACCTTTTTGGGGACACCCTTCTCATAACACGATACAGGATAAAAATCCTCCTTTCTTTCCCAGTTGCCACACTGCTTCCATAAACACTGCAGAAAGGGAAGCCTTTCTGAGACTATTCTTCCTTACTTTTAAGTTTTTCAAAGAAAATGCAGAGAAGACTGTTATCCCTGATTTTTCCTTTTCCACAACCTTGATTTGTGTTAGAACTTTCTGCTGCTGGGAAGTAATACATTTTAATCTGATCTCTCAGTCATTCAGAAATGAACACTTGCATGGACTCCAAAAGAAGAGTTATTAATCTAAAATCCACTGACCTCAAAAACTTGAAAAGGAGACTGGAAAATGAAATGACCTTTGTGTTGCTCAGATACTGTTTGTTTATTGTAGAGTGTCAGACTTCATGGAAGGCTCTGCCTTGAACTGGGAATCATATGAAAACTTGCCCTGCCATGTTGAGATAGTGGCATTCAAATTCTGATGCAAAGTACATGTTTTAAGTGTATCTTTCTTTCATAAAATTCTAGTGTTCCAGACTCTGTACTGAAGCTGTTCAAAGTATCCTGAAAGACTAACATGAAGTATGAAAATTATTAGTTGCTCATGCAGATTTTTGCCTCTGGGTTTCATAGGACTGACCTCTGGCAGGATTGGGCTGACTAATGTGATGGCTGTTCATTGATTTTACACCTGCCACACCCCTCCCCACCCTCAAGTATGAGCTGAATCTACCCCCGGAACCCATATTTTCTGACTTTGAAGTTTGTAAAGCTGTAGATAAGTCAGTGTTCTTTCATCCCCCAGTGCTCTTCAGGTTAGACTGCCATCACAATCATTATGAAACAAAGCTTACTTAAGACTTTTTGGATATAATAGCATGTGCCAAGCTTGGTACACAGCAAAAATAACATAAAATATGTTTTTAGATAACAAAGTTTCCTAAAATTTCCTAAAGTTCAGTTTCAAAAACTGCCTTCAGCTTAGTTTTTGTTACTTCACTGACTGATAGTGAGAAAGTAATGGTTAGCTTGAAAGCTGCCTCCATTCAGTGATTGCTTGGGTAGGCACAGTTGTTCTTGATAAATGCAGACACGTGGAAGTCAGAGTACTTGGAAAACAGACTTTGCACATCTGCCTGCTACTCTACAGTAAAATTCTTTGCTCGCCACTTCTGCAGGGAAGAACTTTGTTGTACCATCTGTGTATTTAAATGGGTGATGATTCTTCCTGTGCATTGGTTCTATAGTTCTTTCCCTCCTGCTTAGCAGATTTTCTTGTAGGGGAATGGTGTTTGTTTCTGCTACACACCATGTGAATTATTTGGGAAGCTCAAATAATGATGATTCTGAAAGCTAATTGGAGACCTGACAGGCACCTTTGGTGTTTACATGTGCAAGTGAAGATGCACAACCATTTTCAATAATGGTGATATTTTTAAGGAAGACAAAATGCACATAAAGTGCCATGAAGCTCCCTTTGGCAAAGAAAGACACAGAAGTACCAGCCTTCTGGAAGCTCTGAACAGAACTGAAGTTCTTCCTGTTAATTTGCCACCACAGTAACTCCCTGCTCAAGTGAAATTAGAACTGTCATCAATGTGCCCATTCATACTGCATTTACACCACGGAGATACAAAGTTGTAGGATGAAGCCAAAGAAGAATTTATTCTTTGTTTGGTTGCTTTTCAAAATGTCTTTTTTTACAGACTGAAATTTAAGAGTGTATGTGGGAATATGTCATGGCTTTGTTTATTCCAAATAGCTTGTCTGGTTAAGGATCAAGTTGTTTCTCAGTCTTCACACTCCTTTCTATAAGCAAAAGTCTATTATCTTGAAAATATCTTTCCACACATCTCTAAGGGCAGTTTCATTTCATTATTTCAAATACCTTGGGGAAGGAAGTTTCAGAAAACAGTAGCATGTTAGAAATATAGGCACATATAGAATGAGTGCACACACACAAACACTCATACACACACTTAACCACTTTTGCTGTTTTTCCATTAATTAAAAAAAAGATGAGTAAGTTTTCAGAGTCTTGTCAGAGAAAATTTTTAATACCTTTTACAAAATGTATTCACTTTAGTTGTGATTGGATATTGAAATCTACAGGTTATTTTATTTATTTATTTTGTTGCTTATTTATACAGATACTTACAACTGCTCTATACAATCTCCGAAGTAGTGAAAGTGCACAACAACCTGTGACAAGGCGCAGGATAAATCACTGCCTTAACCTGCAGTAAGGATGATATAGAAGATCTTTTGGTCAATTCCCTAGTACTTGGATTTCTCCCCATGCATCTTGCTTGCCTTTATTTCTGGTCTCCTCTGTCTCCTCCCTTCAGCAAAGGGCTCAGGAGCCCTGGGTGGCTGAGGAATCAAGGGCCAAAGCAGAAGGTGTTTCTGCCCCTTTTCAGGTGTGATTTCTGTGTCCCTGAAGCAGTGCTGGCCCCAGCATGCAGCCAGCACTCATAACCCAGAGAGCTGGCTTGTTTCTCTTCCACTCTGAACCTCGTCCAGGATGATGGTGTGCCCCACCTCTTGGGAGTGATTGGACTTGAAATGAGAATATACTCTGAGAAGTGGTATATATACTCATTACAAACCCAGAGACCTATTATTATCATAATCATTATTGTAATTATCATAATTATTATCACTACTACTTTTATTAGTAGTATGTGTTTATTTATTTAAACTATTGTTTTTATTATTATTATGGTGGAAAACACTTGTGAGTTTGAATAATTTTAGTTTTCACTGAGGTTGCAGTAGTTGCAGCACTAAAATTTCAGTAATGTCAAGCATGAAAGGTTCCTCTGCTCTGCATAATAAGCTTCACAAGGTGACTTTTAATGAGTTAGTTGGTAGAGAGTTTCTGTGATGTAGTGATGTTTTCCATAGCCTGACACAGAGAGACTCTGTTGCTGCTTCTGTAGCAGGGTTTGTATACTGACAAAAACCCAGCAGCTGCAGATAGAATGATGGAGGCCAAATCTGTTATGCTGAAGGATAAAATTTACTTTATTTTTGTGGTAATTGCATTTGCTTAAATAATTCCTTTTGAGTGAAACTGCAGCTTGCATGTACTCTGGTAAAATATTGCAAGTCTGATACATCTGAAGTGGTTCGTGCTATCATACCCCTATGGCAGAAACAGCTAATTAATTTTGTCTTTAGGAGTGTTAATTCTCCCTGAAGTACTTCAGGCCCATAAGACTGTATTGTTGTCCTCAGGGTAGCTTGCAGAGTGGTATTTGAGACAGTGTTCATAAGAGGTTTTGTACCAAAACCTGCAAGACCTTTATAGGTACTTTTGAAATGCATAGTGCATTTCTCTCTGCTGTTTTTTGTGCTGTCGTTTGGATTTCCCAGTAGCTGTGCTTCATTGTTGCAAGTATTTCCAGACATTTCCATGTGGTACTTGCTTTGTATTATTGCTGTCTCTTAAGGTGGTGTTTGCATGTACTCGCATCTTTATGACATTGTCCCTTATCTCTTAGGCAGTCATTTTCTAGGAGCTGCTAATGTCTGTTTGTAGATACTTACGAACAAAAGCCCAAGTAATAAACTGTGTCATCAGACATGCACACAGGTCTGTTTGCAGGCAGGGATTTCACAGAAGAAAAAGCCTTTGGATTTCATGAAATGAAAGTCATGACTGACTGACTGAAGCTGTGCTGTTTTGCATTAATTGGGGACCATGATTTTTACTAGTGGGTTAAATTTGTCTCTGCTGTGACTCCTGTGGCTCACCACTTTGTTTTTACAAAAGCTTATAGTGTGACCACAGCTAAGCTCTGTTCTTTAAAAAGAAAAATATCTTTAAGCTTTTCAGCTGTGTGTAAGCGTAGGGAGGAAAGACTTTCTTTTGACATTATATTTAAGTCTTCAATATCCTTTTCATAATGAATTTCTGACACCAGCAGACTTCCTTGGTACCCTTACCAAATGCTTGCACAGAAAGCAGCAAAAGCACGTTGCTTTATGTCTGAAAGACTGAAAAAATCCAATTTCTAAAATATGGCAAGTGATGGAGAGCGCTCCAAAGTGCCAAGACCAGCTCAAGGTGCAGTTGCATACTGCATTAAGTTCTCCTTATACTAGCAGTAGTTTGCAGGAAACTGTCAAAAAAAGGTAAATTTATATATGTGTTTCTATGAAATAACAGAGAAACTGTGGAGCTGTCTCCAGATTTGTCAAGATTCACCCCTGTGTTGAAGAGACCATGGGGGTATAGAAAGGCTTGATCATATGAATTAACTCCATCTGGAGAAGAAAATTTCACCTTCAAGGTATCTGTGTATTTTAAGTTAGTTGGAGTGGGGACTTCCTGAGTAGTTCTGTGTTTTGCCCCGGGTCAGTTTTAATTCTTGTATGCTCTCACATGTATATTCCCAGATTTGGAGAGTCTGTGTTAAAAAAAACCTACATACTTTTATCCTGCTGAAGCAGTTAGTGCCCATTAATGGCCGCTTGCAGTAGCTCTTGAAAACACTGAGCAGCATCAAGCAGAGGAGCAGACATCGGACTGGTGAAACATCTGTCCATTGGAACAAACTGTAACTACCTTTAACCTGAAGTAATTTATAATGACTGTTTCAATGTGTTCACTCAGTGTTTCACTGATTGTTTTCTCCTAGACTGTCTCCCTGTCTTGTTTTTGAGGTCATGTGAGAGAGTGTTGTAAGCTGTATGAAGGTGAAAGTGTGTGACACCTGCTGCCTCCACTAATAATGAGGCCTATTACAGTGTAGGAAAAGATTTTGCTAATGAATTGCTCTTGAAAAATGAAAGTTTGTGGAAGAAAGTGCCTTGTAGAGACATTATGTGACTGGGTTTGGTGTTTTTTTTGCCTCTCTGGACCAAGTATCTGGAAAACACTACTTTTGGTTTCTCTCATAATTCTCCCTTGCCTTTGACTCTTACTGCTTGCACTGTTTTTTCAGCTATGACCTCTGTAACCCTTTGTTTTCTTTTGTAATCATGTTCCGTAATGTGACCTGTTTGATTTTTGCTGTGTTTGTGTCTTTGTTGTTTTGATTGGTTCTTTCTGTTCTGCTTTTTCCTCATTGTGGTTGAGGAAAATTCCAGTTTGCTATGTTGGTCTTTTATTGTACTTACCCACGCCTGAGCTGTATTGGAATAGTTTGCACTGCTGCTCATACCTGTGCTTTACTGAACTTCACTTTACTAAATGCTCTTGCCTTTAACTTGCCTGTCTGTGATCCAGGTTATTTGTTCTGAGTTTGGCTTCAAACCAGCAAGTCCAATATTCAGCTGACTATTTATATCCTGTATATTCTATCACTATATAATTGTTTTCTGGTAATTTTTCAAAACTATGTCATATTCAACACTGAGCAAGTATAGGCTGCAGACAAACTGCTCTGGTTTTTTTTCTGTGTTGTTTCCCTTTTTTATTTTATTTCCTCTTTCATTGTATTTATTTTCATTTCTCTTCTTTGAAGCCATATGCTTAACCTCTTCTGTATAGCATTTATATCTGAAACATTGCATATAATGGTGTTTAATTCACACTGCATACGTATCAGTCAGAGTTTTTATACTGAATGATATATCATTCATATTTATTATTCTCAAGTGACAGTAAGGAACAGAAATAAAACCATTCCCATGTAATATTGAAAAGGCTTTTATTTTATTTTGAGATTTGCCAATCAATACCTCCTCTTTGATGCTGGAAATACAGTAGTTGTTTATAAATTGGCCCTTTGTACAGTAAAACTGTCTACTGCAAATAGAGAAGATATTAACTAATTAGATTAATTTATTCATTGGTACTTACATTGGATTATAATGTCTACTGAAGAGTTGCTGTAATTTTTTTCAGACAGAGCAAATGGATACTTTATGGACATATTAGTTCATAAATGGCAAAATATACCATGGACAGTATACCATGGAGGTTTCCCCAGTTTCTGGGCAGTCTGTTAATAATTATGACAGTATCTTGTATGCCTACACACATTCATATGAATTTTTCAAATAGATTCAGGGAACTGAAAAAAACCCTTAGATTATTTGCAACTATATTAAAACAAAGTCAAACACATTGTCAGTATCTTTTGTGTAGAGCATTCTGTCAGTTTTGTTCTGTCTTAACAGCCTTTTGTTTCTTTTTCACAAGATACTGGGTGCAGTTATACTCCTGTGAATGGTGAGATACACAGAGGCAATGTTTCTTTTTGTTTGCTTAGAAAGTAATTCCTTTTGTAGTACAGACAATATTTTTCACGTTACCGGGAAGAATTCCAGGTCCTGTGAGATGTCACAAATTCTTAACTCATATAACCAGTTCTGCATGTTTCATCTGTGACAGGCTAAAACCCAAGAGTGAAATGGTGCTAGTCTCTACATCTGATAGCAGCAAAATACTTTGGAAGAAAAATCAAAAACCTGTAAAATCTGAACAGTCGTAAAATTAATTACATGAAAAATTTCATTTTACCATATGCTTCTGAAAACTACATTTTTGGATCCTTATAAAACTGACAGTGCTTTGGTGTGTACTTCTGATCTTTCTGAAAAATTATTTAAATTCTCATTTATCTAGCTCACAATCTGTCTATTTCAAGGTTTGGGAGTCTTTTTTAACTAGGCACCTCTGTTCTTCTCTAGGAGATCTTATGTTGCAAAAGCCAAGTTCACACTTCTTTATATGAGACACAACTATACCATTGGTGTTTTACAATAATGATTGTTATTATGACTTCAAATGTAAACTCACCCTATCTTTCAGAATATTCTTCAATAAATTTTATTAAAATCTTGCTTATACAAACAAAGAATTATAGATTGGAAAAGGCCTTTAAGGCTCTAATTTATTGATTGTGGGTTTGTGGACTTTGTTTTGCTTTGTTTTTTTGGGGTTTGGTTTTTTTTCTTCTTTTCATTGGTTGGTTTTGGGGTTTTTGTTTGTTTGCTGGGTGTTTTGGTTTTTTCCCCCCTTTTTTTTTTTCTTTTTTTTTTTTTATCCCCTTTTTCTTTTCTCTAGGTGATTTGGGGAAAGTAAACACTTAAGAAAAGGTTTAAAAAATCAAAAATTCACAAAAGTACTATTCTCTTTGACAATAATTTGATACCTTGCTTGCATTTCTAGAAGTGAGGAAATTCTGAATGGTGAAAAGGATTGCTTTCCTGAAAAGCAATATCCTTCAAAATATGATCTAATCCTTTTATGAGGGTTATGTTAGAAACTTTTAATATGGTGTCAGGTGGTGTTTCTGCCCTGCACTATGAATATAAGGTTTAAATTTCTTAAACTTTAATACAACTTTTCCTGAGGTGTCCTGTTACCCTGCATATAGAATCAAATTTCACTACCTGTAATTCAGAGAAAGGATGCCTTTATTGAACTTTTTTTTCAGCTCTAAACATTAAGAAAGAAAGAAAGAAAGAAAGAAAGAAAGAAAGAAAGAAAGAAAAAAGTAGTGTTTTTGTAAGAAATCTAGATGAAAGAAAAAAATCTTAACAAAGAAACCTGAAAAGGAGGGCTGTGTTGCCTTCAGTTTTCAAAGGATGAAACGCTTCTGGAGGAACACTGTGTAATACGTGTGCAGCCGATCCTAAAGTGGTGCCACAGCAGTGCAAGTGTTATGACATCTGCAGTAATTACTTTCACATTCTGAAGTTGCTAGTGGAGTGCTTGCCAGTACTAAGATACCATTGTGTTGTTAGCAGCTCAATGTTAATTGTGAACTTTTTCAGTTTATAACATTGCTTTACAAAAGCTGTTGATTTGTCCATTGTATTTCCCCCACCCACAGAAAACACTACAAAAATAGAAGTATAAAGAGCCTGTAGACTTGTTCAGTGTAGATTTATTGGTTGACATGCTTCAGGCATTCAGGTTCCACCTAAAATTAATCCAGTGTAAACTTCTGCTTCTACTGACCATGAAGAGCAGATTCCCTGTCCTGTGGATGGCAAGATCCATGCCCATCCCAAACCTTCCCTTCTCCCAGACATTGAGGAACCCTTCCATTATATCAATTTCAGCAATAGTTGACTAGAGATGATATAAAATGAATCATAAGTGGTCAGTAACACAGACTTCAGTTTTAGTTGTGTTGTGGAGATCCAAACAACTGTTTAAATTTATTTACAAACAGTGACCTCAAATATAGTGACACCTTTGTTTATTTTCAGTTGCAATTTCAGAAGCTGGTGTGGTGTATTGTGAGTTAACTTCCCTCAACCTATATGTGCTTGTGTCCTTTTATTCATGAAATTAGCTTCTTTATTTTGGAATGCAAGTAAGTGAATAATGGCAGCTCTGGCAAACAGTGAAAGTTGCTTTCCCCTCTTCCCCAGTACCTGGTCTGTATGGCTATTTCTATGATGCAGGTGTCACATGGATGGGGTAAAGAGGAAATGTATAACATGCAGTGAAAAACACATAGGAATGTTTATAACAACAGATTTTTTCATATGCTCCTATAAATGTATAGCATCACGATGATGCTATGTACACTTTTAACATTTCAAGGGAGTAGATAGTGAAGTGAAAAAGCTCATTTATTCAGATTACAAATAAAACTTGAGAGTAGTCACCAGGTGGCTGTCCAGTCTGTTTACATGAAAGGCAGACAGTTGCACAATCAATATTACCTTAAAAGATTTATCAGGAGGACATATTCTTAAATGCATAAATACTGACATTCAACAGTGTTTTGGATAAGTCTGTCACTTGAAGTTATAAAATTCTCTGAAATTCCAACAGCCCATTCAATGAGGGTCTGATTTCAGCTGTGAGAATGAGATACACAGTCTTTAATAATAAAGTGCAGAAAAAGACAAATAGAAATACTTGAGAAAGTACAGACAGCAGATAGGTGAGTTCATGAGTGTCAAGCATTTGCTCTCAGAATGAATTTCTTTCTTTGGCCTGTTACACTGAACATATTTTTAGTAAGATCGTAAGTGTCCCCAGCTTTTTCTTTCTTCATAATTTCTTGAAATGCTGACTGAGGTCCTAAAAATGCATCGAGTGGAATAACCCCCAGCTGGCAAAAGATTAATTAGGAATATGCTTAGAGCCCAAGGCCATTTGTGTTCATGCTGTCAAAGTTGTCCAAATTTACTTTCAAAGAAATTTTGAGCTTAAGCTTAAAAGGGATAGATCACAGGAAAAACAAGGAATGTTTTGAGATCCTGAGTGTTCCAGTGATACCAAGAAAACATTGTAGAAAAAGCATTTCTTCCCTTCTTTCTGATTAGATGCATGTCATTCATGGAACTTTTTCTAAATTAGGCTTTGGATCAGACTCAAAACTATTTTTCTTTGAAAAGGATCTTTGTTTCTGCCTTCCTTTAAAACATTTTATTTGTTAGAAGTTTACGTACGTACCTATCTCCACTAAATGTGTAGCAAAAAGAAAAACTTTCAGATAGATCGCAATTTTGAAAATTACTGATTTTTTGTGAACCAATGGCATTTACTCGAGGAGATCACATGCAGAGGTTGTGCTGCCATTCAGCAGGACCTTGACAGGCTGGAGAGTTGGGCAGAGAGAAACTTAATGAAGTTCAGAAAATGCTAGTGCAGGGTCCTGCACCTGGGGAGGGATAACCCTGTGTACCAGCACAGGTTGGGGTCTGACCTACTAGAGAACGGATCTGCTTAGAAGGACCTGGAAGTCGCAGGGGATGACAAGCTGACCATAAACTGGCAGTGTGTCCTTTTTGGCCGGGGGGTCCAATGGTAGCCTGAAGTGCATCAGAGGAGTATGGCCAAAAGATGGATGGAGGGGATCCTCCTCTACTCAGACCTAGTGAGGCCATATCTGGAATATTCAGTTCAGTTCTGGTCTCCACAGTTCAAGACAAAGAGCTACTGGAGGGGGTCCAGGGGAAGACCACAAGGATGGTGAGGAGTCTGGAGCATCTCTGTTGTAAGGAGAGATGTGGGAGCTGGGGCTGGTTAGTCTGGAGAGGAGAAGACTAAGAGGGGATCTCATTAATGCACACAAACATGGCAGAGGGCTGTGCCGAGGGGGCCGTGCCGGGCTCTCTCCAGCGGTGCCCGGCACGGAGTGATGGCCACGAACTAAAGCAGCGGGAGGTGCCCCCCAGCATGAGGGAGAAGCCCTCTGTGCTGAGGGGGCCAAGCCCCGGCCCGGGCAGCCCAGGGGGGGTGTGGGGCGGGGGGTGTCCCTGTGTGGGGCCATCCCAGCCCCCCCGGGCCTGTCCCTGTGTCACCCCCGGGGCCCTGCCGGGGCTGGGGGTGCCATGGGGGAGCTCCAGAGGTCCTTTCCCACCCTAATGATTTCTGTGATTCTGTGAAATCAGGGAGATCTGCAGGATTTAAATGACAAAATAAGCTTATTTTTAAGAGTGAAAATCTTTGTAGATAGGAGGGTAGTATAAAAATAGAAACCTGCAAGAAAAGGTAACAAAAAGATGTGTGTTTCTTCTCTGAAAAGCCGTACTGTGAATAGCACTGTAGAGTTTGTATAGAGAGATAAAAAAAATCTTTTTGTATTTTCTTGAGTTCTGGATTAAATTTCCTCTGATTTTTATTAGGGAGACTTTTTTTTTTCCCTCCTCCTCCTAGTTGTGCTTGACCAATAATAATGATTCTTCATTCTGAACTGAAGCCTGAACTTTTGAAGGCATTTGAGAACCGAAGTCTATGGTATTACTCTTATTAAAACTAAGCATGGGTTTACAAGCTGTAATAGGTCAGGGTCACATAACGCAATATGTTCAGGCAAGACAGTATGAGCTCAGTCTCCCTTCTGTTCACTCTTGTGCTGCAGAGTAAATGTGTAGAAATCTGCCACGCTTTCTCCGAGTCCATAGGAGAACCGTAATTTCCAACGATCAGCACCTGGATGTCTCAAATAAAGTGATTCTTTGCAGGGTCTAAGTGGTTGCAGTTGCCTGCTGCTACATTTAATTTTAGTTTTAAGGTGCTGTAATAGTCAATAAAATGAAGTGAGTTATCTGCCTTTCATAACAGTACGATGCAGCAGAGGTGCTTGCATGTTACTGAGGGCAGATAAAGCTCATCTGACTTGTGCTCGACTCCCACAGATCACTGAAGCAGTTGCTAATGTAGTCATATGATCAGGCAGCGAAGTATGCAGATCCCAGGCCTCTGCTGTGGGAAAAGGTTCTTCCATGTAACCTAAAGAACAATTTATTTCAGAAGTCAGTTATTTGTAGTTTCTAAACAGCTTTGCATGGATGTCTTTGATGCATCGTCATGGATGTCAATCTGGAGCTTTTCAGCACAAATTATGATTCTGCTGACTTGAAATTTAACTGTTTGCTTCTATGCGTTGATTTTTTTTTTCCTAAGAAGAAGGATAATTTCAATGGTCTATGAACTCAAATCCAAGATCTTTAAATAGGCAGGAAAATTAAAAAGTCAGAGTAATTGCAGATGTGTCTTCTGTCAGTAACTGGCAGAAGAGCAGTTGTTCAAAAAAGCTGCATGGAGGAGGGGTGGATGCTGAGTAGCAGTAGAGGTCCAGAAAATGTGTGATATGAAACATAGCAGCATTTACATACCTGTCCTTGTAATTCCACCAAATCTGGATTTGAGATCAAATCCAACTGCGGAGTTTGCCTGTGTTTTTCCTCTATTAAGAGGTGCGCAAGGTGTGTTAATAAGGCTTTTCTAACTCAAGTTAGGCAAAACCAGTTTTA
This sequence comes from Scytalopus superciliaris, assembly GCA_013400415.1. Lineage (NCBI taxonomy): Eukaryota > Metazoa > Chordata > Aves > Passeriformes > Rhinocryptidae > Scytalopus > Scytalopus superciliaris. The sequence goes on along the minus strand of VXBX01004607.1, from coordinate 141,421 downwards.
TAATTTTTAGAAGCAAGGCTCTCCTACATTAAAAAGCGATGTCAGCAAATTGTATTTGAACCAAAGGGTGAGATTAGTCATAGTTATTTCTACAGCATTGTGTGTTTATGTAACAATGCATATACATTTATGTTGCAGATCTGGAACAGATGTGTTCTGGACTCCCCAGATGCTTTTCCCAAGGGTATTGTTTGGAGCATAATGAAATTTGAGCATAAACTGGAGAAACAGATAATGAATAATTAGAGCTCTTTAAAACCCATCTCAATAGTTACTTGTCTTCAGCATCACTTTATAAACCCATTATTATCGGAATAAACCAAAAGTTTACATTCCTCACCTCCCTCCATCACCAGTCGGGGCGCTGGCCAGGGTGCTGAGCTTGGAATGGGACCCGAGTGGGGTGTGGAGGGCGTGGGACCCTCTAATGATGCAGCACAAGCAAAGTCACGGCTGTTGCTAGAGGAGAAAGAGGCAAGGGAATGGTGTTTCTAGTGCAGAAATTGAGAAAGTGTGGTTCCATTCATTTATTGCCCTTGTAAGGATAGCGCTGTTGGGCAGAATTAAGGAAACTGTGGAAACTTTGTTAAACTTTTTGGGTAAATGGCTTTAATTGAATTTAAACATCCTTTTGATCAGGGTTCTTGCAGAATTGCTGCTATAATAATTTCAGCTGTAAGCTGCATGGATATTTGTGGCAGAAGAGGTTGGTGGGAGTTGGAGGTTATAAGTAGTAGGAGGAAAGGAGGAGCAAGTAATTACAGCTAGTCTGCTTCTGAATCACGTTTAGTCTTGTGCTTACTGTTAAGTGACAGATTAATGTTTCTACATTTTCCTCAAGTTAAATGGTAAAATGGCATACCTAAGCCATTTGTTCCCTGTCACCCTAGAGACATTTGAAGTCCTGTATGCTCACCTGCTCTATTAGTGAATCACATGCCATCATCTTTATCCCTCTGGAACATTGGTGTAGGATAATTATGACAATGGTAAATAATCTTTTTTTTTTTCCTGCCACAGAACAGAATTGCTTTGCTCTTACAGACTGGGAAAACTGGTTTTAAAACTTAAATTCCCGTATGCTGTGCTGCATGTGAAGAAGTCCCGTCTAGTTGCATCTGAAAGTGCTAGATGGAAAAGACAGGTTTGAACACTTTGGAAGAACCTCTTCTACAAGTCTGTCTGCATTTGCGAAGCCTGCACCTAATTCCTTGTGCCTTAACAAATTGGTAGTCAGTGTTATTTTTTGATAGCCACCTTTGCAGCCAGCTATTTGTGGTGGAGATTCTTACCTGCTTAAGCTACTACAAGCCGCTTTTTTATTTGTACTAGATGTGCATAACCAAGGCATTCTGCTTATCTTACCTCACTGTTGGTAATGTAGTTATTAACAAATACCTCCTATATGAAATTAGAACTCAATTTCTTTCAATAAGGCACAAGTAATTACTCATTTTCTTTCATTAAAATTTTGATAAGCAGAAAAATCTTCATGATACTGTCAAAAGGGAAATCAGTTGCAGAAAGCTGATTGCTTTGTTAACCTTTCTACACTAGTGGGTTTTAGTTTTCGATCCATTTGTAGAGTCTGAAGCAAGAAAGAATCCTTAGGTCCTCTAATGTTACCTCCTCCCTAATTCACACTACTACATATCATGGAGGCATGGAGATTTTGAGTCCTGTGTTGAAGGCAGACCTGGCTTTGTGGCAGGTAAATTCTCATATTCCCTTAAGTGAACTGGCAAAACCCAGTTGATAGTGTGTGTCTACAAGATGCTGACCTGTCACAATTCTAGTTATCACTGTTTAAACAGGTCACCAGCTTCACGGGTGTTTGAAATGTGGGAATCACAGGTAATAAGACAAGATCCTATCCTTCTGGCTTTCAGTAAATGATGTTGTTTGCAGAGATTAAATATAGGCAGACCAGGGCATTACTGAATAAGAGGAAAAGCAGCATGAAACATTATTTGATTAAAAGATATGTTACTGTTTTGCAGACATACTTATTATCTCAATATAGTATTTTGATGAAAACTCATTTTAAATTCTATTGGAAGATTTCAAAAATACTGCATACTTTTTCACAGAGAAATGGTTTAAGATTTGAACTTGCAACAGGTCATTCAAACATATAAATTGAGTAGTTTTGCTTTTCATGGAAATAATAGACAAATAATTTGGAACTACTCAGAAAAGATGCAGGTGCTTGTGATATAAATAATGCTAGTTTTTGTGTTGCTCCTTGTGTGGGTGCTAAATACTAATAATCTTAATAGCATTTCCAGGTTTCACCCATTATTCTTTTCCTGATCACAGTAAGTCTGTATTCTACATAATTTCTTAACCCTTCTGATAGTGGGTTGTTCATTTTGGTTTGGTTTTTTTTCATTGTCTGGCTGGTTTTTTTCTGTGCAGAATTTTCTTTCTAGTCTCTTTTAGCTTAGTTTTAGCATTTTTCTCTGAATTTGAAAATACAGTTTTGCCTTCGTTATTTCTGCACAGAATGTTGTTTCAGTGGTTAAAACAGAATACCAAAAATGTGGTCATGTTACTCTTCCTTTTTTGTCTTCTTTTGCTGGCCTGGTTTTACTTTTAAGAATCTTTGTTGCTCAGTCTGAGCTAGCAGTCTATTATCTTCTCCTTGGCTTGTGATGCCAGACCTCTTGTTTGGCATCTAATCAGTTGCCCTGGTGGTTTTTCAGCTTCTGCTTCTGATTGTCTTGTGCTGCCAGACCTCCTATTTGGCATCTAATCAGTTGCCCTGTTGGTTTTCTATCTGAAATGAAGTGATAGAAAAGAAATTTCTAATACCTCTCTTAATTCCTTTCTTGTGCGACCAAATTGCTATTGCTCTGAGACTGCTCATTCTTCATCATGAGCTCTATTACTTTGTGGTCTTGTTCACCTTCTTGTGTTTTGCACTGGGGAGATGTCAGTTCTTTCAGGCTGTCAGTTCGAAAGGAATGGACGCTCAAAGCTGATGAAGAATTGAAAGGGTAGAAAAAGTGTTTGCTGTCTTGTGTCCCATCTGATGTTGAATAACTCGGTGTAGG
>VXBX01004607.1:112390-130565 GCA_013400415.1 Scytalopus superciliaris | reverse complement strand
TTTTTGTTTGGTTTTTTTGTTTGGTTGGTTGGCTTTTTTGTTGGTTGGGTTTTTGTGGGTTTTTGTGGGTTTTTTTTTGGTTGGTTGGGGTTTTTTTTTGTTGTTGGTTTTTTGGTCGTTGTTGGTTTTGTTTGGGTTTTTTTTTTCTTGTTGTTTTTTTGAAACACAAGGGTAGGGGAAAACAATACAAATAGACATAATTTTTCTGTAAACACTATACTTATCACCATGCTGCATTAAATAAAGCAACAGGAAAGAGAAAATACCAGTGTTTTGTCACTTTGTGGTTTTCTATTCAGAGAGCAACGGTGGTAACTTTTTTAAAGTAGTTTCTGAACTGCTTTTCTGAAAGGTCTCTTTTTCTTCTTTTTTTTTTTTCCTGTTTTCTTTTTAGAAGTACATTTATTTCATGTCAGCGTTAGACAGAGATGCTGGCTATTTAGAAATCAGCTATGACAGTTGTGCTGTAGCTACTAGTTCCCTTATGTAATGAGCTTCTTGAACTGACAGGCTTCAAAAAAACCCCTACATTTCCAAGAATGTTACAGTTTTCTATAACTCACAGAGTGAAAGGGGATGAATAAGCTGGCAAAGGTAACTCTTTTCAAATCTAGTGGTAGGAGAAAGTACAGTGCCCTTTACCTACCACTGAACTCTCAATAAGCCATTCTTAGCATGGTTCAATAAACCTTGTTAATCTGTGCAGTGTACATTTCACTGTTAGAAATGGCAGAACCCTCATTAGGGTTACTGCTCACTGTGTTTCAGCCATGACATCCACAGCTGGCCTGCTAGGGAAGTGCTTCCAAAAGTATGTACCTAATGCAGTGATGGATGCACAGCTTGTTAATAAGCCAGTGGAGTTCAATTAGAGTAAAATCACACAGTGCTTTGTATAGTCACTCCATAAAAACTGAGAGACACCATGCTTTATCCAGTTGTTGTGTAATGCTAGTGCCATTTTTCAAAATTAATGGCAATCACTAGCGAGTCTTCTACAGCAGAAATGAACCTCACTTGTTCTGGTTTTTGGTTTGGTTTGGTTTTCATTTAAAGTAACAAGATTTGAAGAGTACATAACTTTATTCTAGCTGATGCCTGTAGAATCCTTTTGTATGCACCTGAGATTTGCCCAGGACCATTTGATCCACCTATCTTTCTACCATGCTGTGAGTGACTGATAGCTACTGTAAGATTTATCTTCTCATTACCATGGCAGAAAAGCTGTAGTTGACCAATAAAAACAGCAGAATAGTAGTAGCAGTTACATTTTTATTTAAATGTAGAGGATATGCTGCAAGCATGTCTAAAACTGCATGATATGGCTGGCATGAAAAACCTGACATTTACAGAATGGCAGTAGGCAGGTAAAGACACTGCATGAAGGCAAAGTGTGCCTACTAAGTCTATTGTAATAGTAGAAGATCAAATAAAAATGGTTTATTTTTTACTTGCATTTTTGTGTGGGAGCACAAGGGAATTTCTGTACTTGTACAAAAGAACACGGGCTTGAGGGGGAAGATTATAGGCAGCCTGTTGAAGGTAGATTGATATTGGATGCTTTCTGCATTCTGCTTTAAAAGCTGGGATTTTTTTCAGCCTACAGAATGAGCTTACCTTTATATGGAGAACGGGCAGACAGATGTCCTTTAAGGATGGTGATTTTTCAGGGTTACTTATCTATCTGATTGAATGAAATCTGTACTCTCTAAGTTAGTCCCAGTAGCATCTGTCAGGCCACAGACTGCTCGGTTGCACAAGAGCTGTGTACAAATGGCACAGTCCCATTTAGACCATATTGTAGTGAAGGCATAATGAGCTGTGTTCACATGCAAGCGTGGCGTTTGATACTTCAGTTTGATGCAGGTGACACAAATGACATATTTTGTGGGAAATTTTTCCCTTCCAATTGCCGATGTATAACACTGGAAATGGCATTGGGTGTAACAAGTCTACAGCACTGTTTTTCATACCACTTTTGATGCTTCATTGAGCCTTAAAAATTGGCATCACATTTAATTCTGGTTTGCAAGTTTTGCATTTTCTCCTATAGATTCATTATTAAAGTAAGCTCGTCACTCCACTTTATTCTTTCTTATACTATTACTTATTGTCTAAGCTTGTAAAGCAATAGCGTTGTTCCCTTCAAACTTTACCTGTAGTTTTCTGTCTGGCTCTTGTTCTCTCCTGTACTTTTTTTTGTCACTGCATGCTCTGTTTCCCCAAGGTCTGAAACTGTAAGCCTGGATGCATATTTTCTATTTGCTGCTGCTTCTATTCTGAATTCCCTTTTCTCACTTCCTTTCTTACTGTGGAGCTCTTCACTTGGCATGTCTCCTGGCCCACTCCACACACTCCCACTACCCCCTCCTCTCACCACCTTATCTTCGTTTGCCTGTCTTCTCGCTTCAGCATCCATCCCTCCTCAGCTTCCCTCAATGTCTCGCCATCTCTGCCTCTCTCATCACCAGATATATAGATAAATATAGATACATGTATGAATGTCCTTCTCCATTTCTCCCTATGAGATGTCTTCTCTGTCCTCCTCCCCTTCCCGCTGCAAAGGTCTGTCCTCCCTGTATTCTTTCTTCTACTTTAAGTGGTCGTGAGCTGTAGGGAACTTCCCTGTTGCAAACCCCACACAGTGTAGCTGCTTTCTCATCCTGGTTTGAGCATACATGTTGGTCTGCACTGGTTTGGTAGAGACTTGGGGAGGCAGAGGACAGAGAGATCTATGAATTTTGTGGTATTGACCATACCAAATGCTGTTTACTGACCAAGATGTGAAAAGGCTCCAGGTCATGAAAGAAGGGCGTCATGGTGACATTTCTGCTGCTGTTGAGAGTCTCGAGAAGAGATTGCCATGACCGGCCTTCAATAAGCCATCACTCTACAGGCTGCAATACTTACAAAGGGTGGGAGTAATTCCTCCTGATCAAAAATAGCTACTATTATAGGTGCCTACGTAAAGCTTCTGTGGTGATCAGAGTTAAAACCCTTTCAGGACATGTTTTACTTGACCTGTTCAAGATGTCCCTAGGATGGGATGAATCATGTTCCAGAATTTCCCCTTGCTCTCTGTTGTCTGCAAAGCGAATTCAGATGATTGTCAGGGAAGTAAATACTGGCATTTGATCAGATGAGTTTTGCTCACTATTTTTGTACAGACTCAGATGGTATTGAGTCAGACAAGCAATTTGATGGTTGAGAAAAGGTAATAAGTGCTTCCTATAGCATTGCAGACTGTTAGACAAATGGGGAAGTAAAGCCAAGGTAGAGCAAGACTGTATTAATGAGGCATCTGATGAGTCTGTTAAGGAAGAATTACTGGAAGTCTTATGTTTTAACAAGATGTAAATATTGTGTGGAGTTATAATTATTCAGAGGAGATTAATACTTAATGTCTCAGGTCCTGGTGTTATCTTTGCAGTATCACATCTTTCTAAATTCCCTTGAACTGACATTGTTTGCTTTTCACTTTTTTTCCTCTCTGAGGAGAAAAAATTCCTTGGATACACTTGAGAGTCCTCAAGGGGAGAAAATTTATCTGGAAAGAGCCAAGCTAACTTCAAGGCTATTCTGCTGATGCTCATGAAGGCTTTAACTGTTCTGTCAGAATACATTGTGCTGGTGGCTGGCATCGTACGTGCTTTGGCCAAATTCTTCTTGATTTTATAACCTCTTCAATCACTTTAACTCAATGATAAGATGAAGAATTGGCTTGTACCAAGACTAAGATATACTAGAGAAGTAAAGACTTTTAAAATCAGTAGGACAGCCAATTTTGAAAGTGTTGCCACGTACTAAACATTTTCTAGTGTTCAGTGTAATGGTCTTTACAAGGAAATCTTAGGCATTTTTGTTGTAAGATCAGCTCATAAGTACTGCTATAGCATCAGTAAGAACTAAAGAAAGACTTAATAGAAGTCTGCTTTTTGAACAGTATTAGTATATTTCATAACATTACCATTTCATGCAAAGTTTGTCTTTTTATATTATCATGGCTAAAATAATATTATTCCTTTTACAGTCACTATATCGAGTATGGTGCTCACTTTATAATATGAGAATTACGTGAAATAACTATGAAGTATATATTTTTTTTAACTCATGTATAAATTTATGGAATTGAACCAGAGCAGCAATTTTCATCATAGTGTTGTGTAGCACTGTTGAAATATTTGAGTAAATGGAAATAATTTCATATTACTGCTGTGTACTGCCTATTTCTGGCACTGTAGAGTACAAAAATAACTTTGCATGTTCATTTGTAATATGTCTCACAAAATAAAATGCTCCAGCCAAAAGACTGTGAGCCTGCTATAGGCAACCATGTTGTGAATAACTGTTTTCTACAGTTCCTGGAACTTAGGTAATTCTGTTTACAAGTGGCCCCTGTAATAGTGAACCTGAGTAAGAGCAAGAAGGTCACTTTTGGGTGTTATTAATACAGTGGCAGCTGCAAGATTGGAAGATTGACCCTTGTGGTAACTAATGCTACAACTATTCATACTTTACCAGAGGAGGCTGCCTGCCGTGGTTCTCTGCCTCCGCCCTCCCAGGGGGTGACCACCCCTCACTGCCATGAGGTGCTCTCCTCTTCTCTGCCCTGGGAGTTGGCAGAACACACTTCTCACATGAGCTCCCCCTCTGAGGTGATGCCTCTTAGGGTAGCACTCCTGTCTCAGACTAATTGATGTGTCTTTCTGATCAGGAAGTAATGAAATTATTAAACCAGACTTCTTCTTTTCTTAATAATCTCCTTGTTTCTTTTACTTCAGTAGAGGCAAGGGGCTTTCATTTATCAGTCAGTTTTTTTTATTATTGGTTGAACTACAGTGCTATAAACCAGGCAGCAAACTAATTACCTATAAATCGTTGTGGGCAGTTACTATTAACTCTTTGCAAATTAAACCTACTCTGGTGGACAGACTATGAAGCTCTGACTTTGTGCCATTGCAGTTGATAGGAAGAGACTGAAACTCTGAGAAATAGCTTCACATCTTTAAATTCTAGTCAGAGATATTATTAGTGCTAACTGTGAGAAAAGAAGTGAACTCTTGATTTTGGTAGCAATACTGGCCCAAGACCTTCATGATAACTAGAAAATGTGCCAAATGCAGTGTTCCTTCATTAGGAGCAAAATTTGGCGCACTTGCAAAATTTCATGAGCCTTTGGTGAGAGTAGGGGAATGAAGATGGAACCAGGGTGGTTAGTTGTGTGACATACTAAATGGGAAGTTTGCTGATTTTATTTTTTTCTAAATACTTGCTAATCCATGTTGAATAGTAGGTTAGCAATAGCTGTTAGTTTCAGCGGAAAGCTAAGCCCATTTGTTGAGAAATTGGAAATCAGAGTCTTTTCCAATCACAGTTTGCTTAAAAAACATAAATTAGGAAAAAATACTCCAAATTAAAATGATGAAGTCTTCTCTGTCATCTCTCACAAAATCTATGCAGTTTCACAGAAATCAGCAAGCGAGCCTGGAAGTTCCCCATAACTGGGAATTACTTTTGCTGACTATGTTACTGTACTATGACTGCAGTGAGTGAATGATTCAACTAACTTACATTAAGCCACAGTCTACTAATCCAGGATAACATCTGTAATTAATTTTACCAATGGCTGCATATAAAATACATCACATGTGTGGTGAAATTATAGTCTGAAGTACAAACTGGGACCTCATTAAGGTCCTGAACCGTGCTAATAGTTTTATCAAAGACTGATTATTCTGGCCATTTATCCTCATGGTGGTACTGCAAACACATCTTTCTTCAGATTTGAATGGTTGGGATTTCCTTTGAATAGATTCTCATTTTTCCTAAAGTCTCAGAGGTACTCTGTTCATCAGCAGACACTTTGGCACAGCTGTGCTGTGCCCTCTGGTGACATGATTTGCTGTGTGGTCCTGTGGGTGGCCTAGGTTTGGCAATGTATTCCTCCTTTTAATTTCAAATACTAAGCAAATACAAGTGAAAGATGGTGATATGACATGGCTGATACCTCTGTCCTACCTTCAAGAGAAATAATTCAAGTGATTATAAACGTAATTCAGGGCAAACTCTTTTATGCATAACATGTAGGGTTCTTTTACAGTACTTTAATACTGTGGCATAAGAAAATTGCCAGAGGTTGAGGAATAATCCATGAAGTGTTGCAAGACTGTAAGATGCTATCTTCAGTGAAAAGAGACACTGTCCATTAGAAATTCATATATGCTTACAAGGAGGCAGTAGACTTCAGTAAATGCCAATGTCCAGGAAATCAAGCAGATTTCTGGAAGTTCTGATGATGGGAAAACATTGTCACTAAACAAAGTAAAGGATTCTATAGATAACTGTTTGGGCAGAACAGTTTGGTATTTGAAAAGTACAAATGTAATGAGGGGGAAAAAAGCATTTTTTTGACTCACACTTGTTGACTTGTACAATTGTGTGGTGGAGGGCACCCATCTGCATTCATGGGCAAGGAAGCATTGTGTGAAAGCTCAGTGAGTCAACAGTGATTTCCCAAGCAGGGGCAATATGGTCTCAGTTCAACAAAGGGGTAGTGTCTGACTTGGTGCAAATAATACAGTTCCTCATCCCTTATGTGGCTGGCGAAAGTTTTATTTGTAAATGCACATCAGTTTTCCTGGTGATGAGCATACCAGAAATATCTTAACTCCATCTGTCCTGTTTCTTTATTTTAAAAGGAAGGGGAGGATTTGCAGTAAATAATAAGAATGCTGTTTGGAATCATGACATATGTAAGTGTAACTTCATAATATTTGTCCTGTGCACTTGTACCTCTTGAGAGCAATCCCATGACCAAACCTAGGAACTGTTTCACGACCCAGATGAATCAACCACAGCAATGTGGGTCTTCTGAGTCAGGATGACCTTTTTAAGATTTATTTCCCTCTTTCTCTCTGTGGAGCTCACCATATGGCCAGGCTATCTCAGCATCTCTGCAGCAGCAGCAGATTTTGATTTCTCTGCCTGTAGCCAGGCCCACCCCACTAAACAGTTAGCAGATGGGCCATGTTAGGAGTTAGCAGTTCTCACTGGAGATGCAGCACATGTATATTTAAACATCTAGGTTTACCTTGCTAAAAGGCCACTATACTGCTTCTTAAGAAGTCTAATTTGACTTCCGCAAGGAACAAAAATTAAACAATAATGCCACACTTGGAAGTCAGTTTCTCACATAATCATGTCCATGTCACAAAATGGTATAAACCGTGTATTTTAAATTGGAGAGTTTTTGCCTGTGGGCAGTAATTCAGGAAAAAATACTTAGTTTTCTGGTATTGCAGCTCCACAGTGCAAAACAATCCCCACAGTAAACTTAGATCTTAATGAACGTATTTGTGAGGTCTCTGAGGAAGAGTCTTCTTTGCCCTTTGATAAAAGGTAAAAGGTATTATCTAAAGCACATAGCTCATTTCTTTTTAATTTCCCTCTTCTGATATTTTGGAGGTTTTTAGTTGGTGGTGGTGATGATGCTGCTTGGGATTTGTTTTTTTGTTGGATTTTTTTAAGTCCTTAGCAGTCCTGTGTTAGAAGAATGATGCTGCTAGAGAAAGGTGTGTTTTGTTTCTTATTTTTTTGAGCAATGCAGAAATTTAAGACTCTTAATTACTCATCTTCACAGACATTACACTTCAGCACTGTGCAATTAGGACGCAATCCTACTCCGTTGCTGTTGGCAAATCTGCCCTGTTGATAAATTTTGCATTTATGCTGCTACAGAAAGGCTTACCAAAGACAAGGGACTTAGAAGTGCTCTAATTAGCTAAACACAGCTATAAGGGGAAATCCAGAGATGTTGCAGGAAGCATGTGGTAGCAGCATGTTGTTCAGGTAGCAGAATTTTTTCCTAAAGGGACTGACAAAATGGCTTTGAAGAATCCTCTTCAGAAGTAAGAATATGGAGAAATTAAGCAGTTAGTTTGTAATACATGACCTGAAGCCTCTAAGTGGCTTGCAATAGCCTGTAATTAGCTTCATTTAAGATCAAGAGTATGTAACAGGTGGAAACATTTCTCGGTAACATCTGCTTTGGAGTGGATTTATTGCTTATGTGTTTGAAATATAAATAGATACAATTAGACAAGTGTTACTCAGTTTTTCTACACCCTGGAATGGGAGTTCTGGTTCTTTCACATTAAGCTGCTTTAAGTGTGCTTTGTTCTTTAACTGACATGTTTTTCCACATTGTGCAGCCACTGTTCACATGTACAAACTGCATGACATCACCATGTCCCACTTCTGACCTAAACTGTTTTTCAGACCTAGATTAGATGCCCACATTTGAAAGCCACTCTTCACTCTTTATGTCCTGCCTCAACTTTCTGCTGACTTTGAAAGGAGATACAGAGGGTTTCTATCCTTCTCAAGCAGCAGCAGAATGCATTAAGGCTGTCTGTCATCTCTTAAAGAGTGCTAAATTTATCTTTTACTGGGAAAATGGTGTCCAAGAGTAGTGCTTGTATTGAAAACCTGTTTTCCTGTAAGTACTAGAAAAACATCTTTTCAGTCCATCTGATGGTTCTGTTTACTGTTTTTATTTGCATAACATCTTTCCCTTGGAAAAAAGAAAAATCTAAAGGTTTCATCAGTGTTGCTGCTTTCAAGGTGGTATCTTGTTAGATATACCAGCTCTGAATTGGTTGTCTTCTTAGAATATGGGTTTACCAGTGGAAGAAAGATGAATTAAGTGGGTTTCAACTCTCATTAGCACTAGAGCATGTGTGTCACCCATGTTCCAGTGTCCTGTGACTAAAATCATGGCCACGTGGCTGCATGTGTCATCCCATCACGTCCGTCAAATCATATTGAGATTGTGTTCATCGCTTTCACTTCCTATAGCTAAATATTTTTTGTGTCTGAATTAGTTTGTCGATATACCCTGTCATACTACTCCATCAGTCTAAACAACACTTGTGTATATAACCAGGGAAAAGATGGACCAGTATAAGCTAAGGCTGTAATATTTTAAATATGAGGCACTTTAGTTTATGTCCTGCTTACCAGATTTACTGACTGGCTCTAAACAGGGCTGTGAGAATTGCTGAACCAGAGAACCTTCTTCTGAAAATGCAGAAATGTTTGGGGAAAAACAGAAGGGATCTAATGGGTACTAGGTTACGGAACTGCTGGTAGCTCCAGTAGGTAAGTGGAGAATGCAGAAGACTGCAGAAGGAGAGGGCAGAGGGTGGAATATAACCTTCAGTGTCCCTGAGAGCACGCTCTGCATTGTGCACAAACTTCTTGAATCCTTAGACATTGATAGGAAATGCAATAAAGATTGCTCACTATAGAGGGCGAGGATTTGTTTTAGCCGCAATTGTTGCTAATTTGTCAGCTATAAGAACTTGGCTTTGTTGTCAGGATGGGACATAGTCCTCCACAGAGTGCTGTGTGCTTGCAACAGTTTTTCAAGTTTTTGAATGTAATCAATGCTTAACAAGCATTAGTGTTGTTTCATTAAAAGCATTGGTTTCCTGACTGAATTCACAAATTTGCCATTGCCAACAGGTTTGTTATTAAGTCAGTGGGGGGAAAAATTTTATTTTCAAAGATTCAGTTGGAAGAATAAGGAAAGAATCTCTGGATGAAGACATGAATAAACCTCTNTTTTTTTCAGGATATATCAAATAATTTGCAGTTATATTTTGCCTCCCTTTTTGAAGCCAAAGCTTTATCAAGCCTGACCTTACTTAAAATTCTTCATGGAATTGACATATACTAAAACTTTGTGCTATATCTTTTGTAAGATAAATGCATTATTAACTTGCAATGCATATGAAAATGCATTATTAAGCATGTAGATGGATGGTCTGTTGATCACAATGAGTACTGTTCATTCTTAGTTAAATCTTCAAAAAAGAAGTGTTGATCAATTTGGAATAAGTTTTGGTAAATCAGACTTAAAATGTCTGAGCCCAGAAAGAGCATTTCAACATAGGTAAAGCTAAATTTGTAGAGTTTGACATCACATGATAGCTCATCAAGGGTATTTTCTCTTTAAACATCAAGAAAAGAAATCATGGGAAGGGGGTGTCAGAAGTACATGATGCCTTTCAAAGCTTGATTCTTCTTCAAAGGAAAATGTTTCTGTGTATGAACACAATGCCTGATCGTCAGTCTGTGGAGGGCAAAACGGAGTGCAGCAGGGCTGGCAGGCCTCTCAAAGGCCTGTCTGACAACAGGCTCATGAAGGTCTGTGGAGGTCCTTGTCAAAACCTTCCTTGTTGCTGGTGCATCAGAGCTCTTTTCACAGGCTGTGGATGTTGAAGATGTGCCTGTGGAGGACCAGCTCCTTGTTTGTGTCAACAGCTGATGTGTGTGCCTGTGACCCAGATGGTGCACACATGAAGTAGAGCATAGGTATAATTGAGCACATCTTTTATTCCAAGCTGCTGTCTGAAAGCACACAGGGAACTCTTTAAAAATAAGTTCAAAAAATAAAACATGAATCTGTAAATCCTATGCAGACTTACATTGCAAATACTGCTTAACTGCAGTTGTATTTTACATTCTGGTAGGGGCTGGAAATGCCAGCCTTTATGTATGTCATGGGAGTAATCTGTGCTTGAAGTTTCAGTATGATGGGGAGAACATGAAAGAAGTAATTTATTTTTAAACCTCTAATACACCACTGTGCTGAATCCTTTACGTACAGGAATACAGGCTGACACAGATTAGATGAGAATCATTATCCTGGATTACAGAGCAACTCTGACAGCTAAAAAGCCTCTGTCCTTTAAAAATGGAATCTGCAGCCTTTCTCTAGCATGTCCAATTAAACACTGGCTTGATCACTGGCTGGTTTAGAGAACTTCAAGCAAAGATAAAAAGTGTTCTTGGACTAGAAGATCTGGAATCTTCTGGAAAACAGTAATTTCACTCTCATGACTACAGAAAAAGAACTCCCTTGTCTCAAATATTGAATAGTGGTGACACTTTTTTGAAAACATAAGTCAGTGTAAATGCACTTGATGTATGTGATTAGTTAGCAGGATGCTCTGTGCTCATGGTCATTAAGAATGGTTTCTGTGACACTTTGAACATACCATTGGAGTTTTCGTAGGTTTATCTGCATTGTAAATTGTCAAATGGTAGAATGGTTTCCACAAAGAGCAACATGGAACAGAAGACACAGCAATAGCTCTAAGAAGGGAGGAAGCTGAAGACGTGTTATTAAGTTTACCAAAGAAAAGATTTTAAAAATGTAGTGGGGGAATAGGAAAAAAGAAGAAAAAGTTAAGTCCTTTACTTAATAGGGAATATTAACAAAGAAACATTGTGTGGACAAAATTGGGTTGTTAGATTTGTTGTCATTTCTCACCATCCAACTCTGTTATTAACTGCCAATAATTAAAACCAGTTTCCCCAAGATGAGATGGTTTTGCCCGTCATGGTAAATGGGGAATGATCCTCCCTATCCTTATCTTGACCCAAACTTTCCATCATATTTTATTTCCTCACATCCCCTTGAGCAGAGAAAGTTTGATGGTGCCCAACTGAGCTCAACTCATTCCCATCTTCAAAGACTGGTTTTCAGTTTCTACACCGTGGGCCAAACAGAATCACCTGAGACACTTCTGGGGTCCAGCTCAAAATCCAAGGTGCATGAAGTGAGTGACTCCAGTTGCATTTAGGTCAGAAATGAGGCAGCTTTAAGCACCAGAGGAATCAGGTTTTGCTCAAGCTTGTGACCTAAAGAAATGGCTCTGAAAGCTGAACCCATTTTTAGATGGAACATGACTGACATATGAAAAGGGTTGTAAAAAGGCACTGCAAAACCCCCCCAAAAACAGTGGAGTATTGGACTGAGACACAGGAAGTCTTTCCTAGAACAAATAATGTCTTAGCACAGCTTTTATGATCTAGTTTATTGCTCCAGGTGACAGCTGATGCAGAAAAGACTGAGCTTCACGTTTAGAAATTGGTCTTGTGTTTGGAGTCAGAAAGGACTGGGAGCTTCATGTAGTTGTGGAAGTCAAAGCTTGTGTCTGGATGTTTTGGGAGAATCTGCAGAAGGTGCAGCCACGCTGAATTTCCAAGGACACAAACGTGTTTCAGGAGGGAATGTGAGAGAATCAGCCCCAAGTGCAAACTGCAAGCTCAGACTTGTTAACCCTCACAGCTGCAGAACTGAGAGCCCCTGCTGACAGGAGCGCTTTTGAAGGTGCAACACAAGAAGAGTTTGCAAGAGACTTTCCTTTACCTTGGAGTTGAAGCTGCTGAGTAACATGTGGAGGGTCCTCTGCACTGACCTGCACGTTGGCATTGGCCAACATGAAGCAACCACGTTAGATGCCAAATGTGGCTTGGAGCCTGTCCCCTTTGGTCCTTCCTCTGTCTTCTCCCCCAGCAGTTCCAAGGCAGAGGAGCTCAGTGAAGTCCAGAGCTCACAGTGCACTGCTTCAGCTAAGGAGAAACCAAACTCGGAAGGTGACAGCTGAACACAGGCCACAGCTTCCTGATTAAAGGCATTTTATTCAGTTGCTTCTGTTCTTCCTGTCTCGTAACATTTCTAGGTTTCACATAATCCTTCCCAGTGCCTCCTGCTTTGGCACCCACCCTTTGCTGGGCATGCTGTGCATGCTGCCTTCCATCTCTGAGAAGCAGCAGAACACAGTACTTTCAAATTCCCTGGTCTGTGGTGGTGCAGTTATGAAACACCAAAATGAAAAAGAGCAGAAACACAGAAGGAAAACATATGAGCAGCACTATTGCTGATCAGCGGAAACACAGAAGTAGCCACAACTAGTTTTGGTTGTTTGGGTTTTTTTGCTGGTGATGCTCTTGTTGTTGGTTTGTTGATTATTTGTTTGTTTCCCTGAAACACATTAGGGCTATCCCAGCTGACTTTCTTTATTCAGAGCTCATGGCCTAAACCCACTGATTCTCTGCCTGCTTGATTTAAGTGTCTGTCTGTTCTGCCTTTCTGGTGGACAGGCAGACTGTCTCTCTCCTTACCCAATATTTTGTGCAGCATTAATGTTATTGGATTTCTGCTGTACACCAGTGTAAAGTAAAAGCCATGTAAATAATTATATTCACAAAAGGCACAGCAAGATGTTCTCATCCAAGCATGAAGCTAATATGATTAAAATTTATTCTGATGTAAGATTTCTCATTCCAACTTCCACTCTGTTTTTCCTGTGGCAGTAATTGGTAGGAGATCTCTCTGTTCTTACTCAACCCTTATCTTAGACTTTCTATCAGACTCGCCAGAGCTCTGCATGGTGAACATGTGTCTCTGGAAAGGAAGGTGTGGTGGCCACAGCTTCCTGCCCACTTTGTGCATTGGGGTGGGTGGTGGGGAGTGCTTCAGGGCATGTGCAGGGATAGCTAAGGGCTGATGCAACACCTCTGTGTGTGTGTGTGTGTAGGAAATCCTTCATTTAGGGAAGATCTAGATCTATTAAGTCTTTCCCAGCCACCAGAATCAAAGTCTACCCAGTTAGAAAGATCACGCTTTATGTTTTTGGAAGGTCAGACCTGACTTGATACCTCCCCTGCACTTGCACTAAGTTGGCATTTAGTTATCAGACTTGGCAAGACTGCAAAACTTATTACTCTAATGGAAATAATCCGCCCTGACAAAACCTGCAGCAGAGTATATTGCCTTAATGCCATATTCATTTTCTCAGGAATTTTTTTCTGTTTTATATCTAGTAGCAATGCCTCCCTCCTACAGCTTTACTCTAAAAACTATTACTATAGCTTTATTAAAGCAATAAAATAACAACCAAGTGTAAGTCTGCAGGTTATTGTTATGATGAGGGCAAATTAGATTTTCTGACTGTTACAGAAATAATAGAAATGACAGATTAAAAGTACTCTCTATTGTGGAAAATCAGTTATTTAAGCTTATCTTTGGAGACCATATGTAAGTATGATAAGAATACACAAAACATTATAAAAGGTGTATGTTTAGGGAGCATTAGTGAAATATGATACGTTCCTCCCAACTCTTTTGCATTGCCTGGCTTTCAGTCTTACATCTTATCACTGAAAATGTCTGTCTCACAGGATTAAAGAAGAAAATATATGGAGTAACTAGAAAATAAAAACCAAGAACTTTTAAATCTGCCATGTATTAAAATTTTGTTTGTTGTCTTGTGGTAAGGGATCCTGGGCTTGTCACTGAACATAAACTTCTTGGCAAAAGCAATTTATTTTAGAGAAGCTATTGCATAGGAGTTGTTGATTCAGCAGGACACAAACCTCCATGGAGAAAATCATGCAGTTTACCAAAGTAAGAGCTATTCAGAATAAGCATGGGCACAAGAGCTTGTGGAATCCTGAATACGACTAGGCCTGAATTAGCTGATTAAGAAGTTTTTCAAAGCTAGGTTTAGATATGCAGGCATGAATAGCTGTGAATTTTTCCCTGCCTGATTTTAAAAGGTCACTTTTTTTTATATACAGAGCAAGCTGTTAAAAGTCCATAAGCTCTGTTCTACTTCCCTTCCTCAGCCAGGAAAATCAAGAGTCATTAAGGTATGTGTGAAGATGTTCATACTGCCACATGTTTTCATTTAGTGGAAAGGCCAGCTTCCCTTCCGCATGTGGAGATTGTCATGAAGAGCATTAATCAATGATGTTGACAACTGCTCAGTGTACAGACTGTTTAAAATGCTTCCTGGTGAAGGAATATGTCACCAGAGGAAAAACAGGCAGGTAATTCTGCAGTAGTCCAGGAAGGGAGGTATTGCAACACACTTTAGAAGGTTTTACAATGTTTTTAGCTCTCAGTGCTCTTTTCTCCTCACATGCACTCTTCATTAAGATTAAATAAACTCTGTTTGTTCTCCATTAGTATCTTTTAAGAGAAGAAGAAAAAAAGTGCTGCTTGTGAGGTAGCAGTTTAAATGGTGCTTAAAGTAAGACATGTATTTCCAGGGGAGCTTTGTTCATTGTTTCAGTCATCAGGTTTTGTGTGGTACTTAGGGAGGGCCAGTAGCTGCCAGGAATGTCATGTAGACAGGCAGTGTCTGCACAGCATCTGTGGCTGTGAGAGTATGCCCAAGGCTGCCAATCCAAGGTTTTGGGTCTGTGTCTTACAGAGGTTGTGGAAGCACCTGGTTTTCAAAATGTGCGCCATACCACTGACAAAAATATGCATGAGCTCTTGGCAATTACTTTACTCGGTCCACTCTTCCACCTCCTATTCTTTGTTCTCCCTATTTCATTGAGCTGCCTAATGTGAGTAGGTATTTCCCAGTCCCTGAAAAGCAAAGAGCAATCTCAAAGAAAACTAAATAAAATATTCAGAATTGGTTTCAGGATCTGTTGGACTCCAGAGCTTCATGTTGAAAAGTTAACTTCACACTATTACAAGTTCATTGTCAACCAACTTTCACGGCTTGCTTTTTTCGGACTTGGTAGGAAAGAAATTGGTTTTCCTATTGAGAACTCGCCTGCTGTTTTAGAAATACACTTATTATGTGTGATCTAATCCAACTTTTTAAAGGGGCTACAGGAAAAAGAAGAAATAGTGAATATTTTTTCCATACATTTTTCTTACACAGTGCTATACGAAATGCTCTGATCTTCATTTTGTATCTTCATTTCAGCAGTCTTACCTGAAGCTTTGTTGAGGAACCAACTTTCTGAAAGTTGAATTTGATTACAGTTCCTTTAAAAAGCATGTATATCTTCTGTTGTGCTCATTTTGTTTGTCTGCTGAATGCACTGAAGGCTAAATATAAAAGAATATCTTGTTGGTCTATTGCATTGCCTTTGCAGGCCAGCCTGAACAGGAATCAGTCAAAAGGCCTTTCATATCAAATACTAGAAAATCAACTCAACAGCTTAAAATCATAGAATGAATAACTGAAAAGGTATGGATGTTTTCACCCTCAAAAGCAACTCAGCCAGAACTTTGGAATGCAATGGAATTAGCTTTCTTTTCCAGAACTGTGTACATTTTTTCCACTAACCTTGCCTTCTTTAAAGATTAGTTTTATTCCTGGTAGAATGTGGGAGTTCAAGGGTTTTTTCCTCCTCCTAAATTACGTACATTTTGTGAAATTTTCTGTTCCCTTTACAAGTTGTGAAATAATGAGGGGGAAGGGAGGGCTGCAGTTGTGTGCAATTGCCTGCAAGTCCTGTCTATGTAGGTGTTGGTGTTTAGAAGAAGCTTTTAGATTGGATTTGAGTAACTCAAGAACTGTTTGTCAGATTACTCTAGAAAGTAAGTTTGTTTGGATCCTTTCACATGAAATGCAAGTTGTGAGAATTTCTAAATTTACATGTATGTGCTTCTTCAAGTGAAGGCAATAGGAGTAATGCCATGGAGTGTGCATTTTTAAACTAATTTTTATTTCTATGAGTGTCAACACTTTGTTTCTTTTTCCCCAACCCTCCCCTCCCTCCTGTTCAGTCTTCTAACTTCAAACAGGACATTTAATTTTTAAGTCTAGGAACAGTAATTTCATTTCTATAGATCCATTTGACCATCTGGTGTATATAAAAGAGTAAATTAGTGTGCTTTAAATTTATGCTTCTGAAAACTGTACAAAAAAATGTAGTATTGTTTGTGGAAACCAATACTGGACTTTGATCTGTTGCTGCAGTTTTGGCAGCACAGATTTCCATGACTTTGTACCAGGTACCATTTTCTTGGGACCAATCATTCTTTACCTGATTTTTTTTGAACACACTAGATTGTGTAATCATTGTTTGACTGCACGAAGCACAAACTAATTTATTTTTCAAAAAATCAGTTCAGAACTTAAAAAATTTAATCCAAATGAAATTTACAGGAGATTACATTGAGGACTATATTTGTACTGAGTTGATTCAAAAAGGCAGTATAAAACCCAGGATGAGTGGGCATGGTGTGGAGATGCTGACCTACTTTTGAAAAGACCAAATTTCCTACTTGCAGTGAAGTTACTGTCAATGACTGTTTATTTTTTTTTTTTTTATAAAAACTGCAGCTCTAGGAATTCACCTTTCATAACTGCTGTGACCAAATAAACACATGGCTGCATTTCATTTTGGTTCCCATTCCTGTTTCAGAAGCAGAAGCTTTTTGTGGGCTTGGGAGAAGAAAGGCTTTTTCCAAACTGGGTCAAATTCTGTGTTTTCTTGCTTTGTCTTTTCTCTCTCTGCCAGTCTCCACTGCAGGATCCTGCAAATTCCATTTTCTCCTTTATGTGCAAATTCTGCTGATCACTTCCACCTCCTTCACACCCCTCCTGGGCGTCTCTGCCTTCCTTCCATCTGTGCTGACACCACTATTTTTGACTGCATGTATTTGAAGTGTGACCATGTCTTTTCTCTCAGTTTTGCAGCCTGGACTCCTTAGCACAGGCAGGGCACTGTGGTGCTGCTGCCCATCTTCTAAAACAGTGTCCTGCTAAAATAATTGGAAATTCAGCAGCACATAAGAATAATAACAGGAAAAATAATCCAGGATACTCAGCAAATTTTATCTTGGTGAGGGAAGTTTTGTATGTACATTTTAAATATTATAAAAACACTTTTCAAATTTGTGTGGAAAAGAACACAAATGGAGATATCAGTCCTTAAATCTTGGTCTACTTTCACATATTAAGTGGCACTTTTAATACTTCAAATTTTTAAGGCAATCGTTTGACTAATAGGAGAGTGAGTTTATCATGGTGCTGACCATTTGTGCTTCAGTATTTTGTAATTCACTGTTTCTGCACTAATACCGACTTGTGTGTGTCACAGGTGTGATGCATTCCATGCACAAGACATCATGAGCTTTCTCTTGAGTTGTCATTGTCCTTGAGTTGTCATTGTCCTTATTGTAAGTAGTATCACATGAGCAAATACTTTTGTTGTCCATTAGGACCACATAATTAGGAGGTATATGTTATTTTTGTTTCTTTTTTTTTTTTTTTTTAAATTCAAAACGGGATATAGAAACTTATTTGTGTAGTAAAGTGTAGAGCATACACAGTAAAATGATCTGGTTTTTCAGTTGTTGTTGCTGTTGTTCTTTAGCGTGTTCACTGTTAAACCTGGGCTTTAAAAAGTAAGTCTTTAATAGAATCATTAAGCATTTTTCCAGACAGAAACATGTATGTCAGTAGAAGAGAATGACAATATTTTCAACAATATAGGAATTCTAATTACTATTCTCTAACTTGGCCAACTATATATTCTATATATTCCAAGAATATGCTTTTTTTTT
>VXBX01004607.1:69305-102638 GCA_013400415.1 Scytalopus superciliaris | reverse complement strand
ATGACTGGAGGCTGCCCAGTGTGATTCCCATCCACAAGAAGGGCTGGAAGGAGGATCTGGAGAAGTACAGGTCTGCCAGCCTGGCCTCTGTGCCCGTGAAGGTCATGGAACAGATCATCTTGAGTGTGATCACATGGCACATACAGGACAAGCAGGGGATCAGGCTCGGCCATTTCAGGTTTGGAAAAGACATCCTGCTTTGATCTCTTCATATGACCTGCCTAGAGGATGAAGAAAAGGCTGTGGATATGTCTACCTGGACTTCAGCAAAACCTTTGATATTGTCTCCCACAGTATTCTCCCAGAATAACTGGTAGCCGACAGCTTGGATAAGTGTTTACTGTGTTAAGAACTGGCTGGATGGCTGTGCCCAGAGAGTGGTGTTGAATGGAGCTGCATTCAGTTGACAGCCAGTCACTAGTGGAGCTCCCCAGGGATTGGTGTGGGTCAGTCTTGTTTAATATCTTCGTTGATGATCTGGATGAGGGGATGGAGTCTACCCTCAGAGAGTTTGTGGACAACAGTAAGTTAAGTCAGAGTGTTGAGCTGATGGACATCAGAGGGATCAGAACAGGCTGGATCCATGGGCTGAGGCCAGTTGTTTGAGCTTCAACAATGCCAAGTGCCAGGTAACAACAAACCCATGCAGTGCTACAGGCTTGGGGAAGAGTGGAAAGCTGCCTGGAGGAAAAGGACTCGAAGTCTGCCTGGAGGTGCTGCTTGACAGCTGCTCAACATGAGCCAGTGTGTGCCCAGGTAGCCAAGAAGGCCAAGGACAGCCTGGCCCAGATCAGCAGTAGTGTGGGAGCAGGGCCAGGGAAGTGACTGTCCCTCTGTGCTGGGCACTGGTGAGGCTGCACCTCAAATCCTGTTTTCAGTTCTGGGCCCCCCCCAGAAGACATTGAGGTGCTGGAGCATGTCCACAGAAGGGCAAAAGAAATGGGGAAGGGTCCAAGCTGTAATTCCTATGCGGAGTGGCTGAGGTAGTTGGGATTGTTTCACCTANGTGTGGGTCAGTCTTGTTTAATATCTTCGTTGATGATCTGGATGAGGGGATGGAGTCTACCCTCAGAGAGTTTGTGGACAACAGTAAGTTAAGTCAGAGTGTTGAGCTGATGGACATCAGAGGGATCAGAANGAAAAGGAGGCTCCAGGGTGACCATATTACTCTATACAACTGTCTGAAGTGAGATTGTAGGCAGCTGAGGATTCATCTCTTTTTCCCAGTCAGTGACAGGATGAGAGGAAATAGCCTCAAACTGTGCCAAGGGAGGTTCAGGCTGGATATCAGGAGGAATTTCTTCATGGAAAATGTGGTTAAACATTGGAATGGATTGCCCATGGAGATGGTGGAGTCACTGTCCTTGAAAGTGTTCAAGAAACAACTGGACATGGCACTCGGTGGTCTAGTTGACAAGGCGGTAATTGGTCAGAGGTTGGACTCAAAGAACTTGGAGGTATTTTCCAACCTAAGTGATGCTGTGATACATACACACATGTATATTTTATATACACCATATATACATAAGCTATAAGATATACATATATATTAAAAACCTATATATTCCCACCTTTACAGGGGGTATAATTGGCTGGATTTTTAATTTTCAGTTGCAGGGAATTGCTGCGATCAAGTGATGAACAAGAGGTTCATGCAAATGTTTGATCGTTTTTCCTGGAGGAGTGCTGCTTTTGGCTGAGCCTTCACAGTTGATCGAGAAGACAAGTGTCATGGTGGAGGAGTGGGTGGAGACTTGTGTATCACAGTAGACACGATCAGAATTAGTTAAATTGGTCCTTTATTGACTTTTGGAGAAAATAATGTGTGTTTGCAGTTATAAAATAAAAACTTGTATTTGTTGCCATGTGACCTTACAGGATTCACACTTGAAGTTTCTTCTGCCCGTTTCTCCATAGACTTTACACTGAATATATAGTTATACACATATATGTGCATATATCTAATCTATTTAACTCCTGTGGTTCAGTAATAGTCAGTACTCATATTGGACAGATATCTGAGAGTGATGGAGTTTAGCAGACATACTTGTCCACAAAGAAAGCAAGAGCCTGACATACACTAATTCATATATTTTGCTGTGACAGTATTCTTTCTTCTTCAGATTACAAATGTATGGAATATATTTACATATATATTTAAGGTAATTTTTTCCCCTCACATTGTATTAATATGTGGTGATCTGATTTTTTTCAAACTTTTCAAAAAATGAGAAAGAACTGTGTCATATGTAAATCTACATGTAAACAGTCAACTGCACATCACTACTCATCATTAGAAAGGAGTATTTTTGTCAACTAGCTGACACATTATCTTCAGTTATTCATTCACACACACGCACAGGTACGCACATCACACTGGCCATGCTGGTAATGAAAGAGAAGCAGTAATTGCTTACTTACCACTCCATCTGCAGTACTACCTATTATATATGTAGATTATTTTTCCTGGCTTTCTCATTTTTCATCATCCATGTCATCATCTCATTCATATGCAGCTCACACTGTTTTTACTGAAAGATGAAAAGAAAATTTCAGTCAAAATTAGTTTGAATAAAGAAATAAGACAGTGAGGCTTTGAGTTTTTCACTGCTTACTTCCAGTTTTCCCTCATATGCAAGGGAGTCTGGATTCCACTCTCCAATTCACTACTTTCCAAAAGAAATGGCTTTTCAGTAGAAGTTAAGTCCATAAAATGCACTGGCTAAAGAAGAACAACCAGGTTTATATTACATAAATGCTCTGCAAAATAAGAGATAACTAAAAGATTTTTTTTCCTGCATGAAATTACCATTAGGTTTTTGGTTTAGAAGCCATGAAATCAGACACCTGTTAGTGGAAGTGGAAGTCTTACTGAAAAATAAATTTTCTAGATGTTTTATTCCTTGCAAAGAAACAAAAAAATTTTTTTTTTTTTTTTGGTCAGGACAACCTTCAGAAAAGGAAAAAAAAATCTCATTCTACAATTGTAAGAAGTCTGCCCTACATACATGAAGTTATTTAACATGTCACCTGCCTTACATTGTATTGTATTATATAACAGTATAGTGCAGGTTTTGTGTAAAAATCACTTAACATAGAACAGTATTTTTTACCTGTCACCATTTAGATTAAATTGCTGTGTTATTCCTGAGTAAGTCATACCTTGGGTATGAACAGACATATGAATTATAGCTCTTTTTTCCTTCCTTAATTTATAGCTAATTAGCTAACAGTCATTTCTGGTCTTCACAACTTATTTTACAGAAATACAAAGATCAGATAATAAAAAGACAAAATTATAAAGCTCAACTCATGGTTATTCCATTCAAGGAAGTTCGACCTGCTGTATACATTGCACTGTTGAACAAGTTGTTCTGAGAAACTAAATAATATCCCTTAGATGATATATTCAGGGAAAGAAACCAAACACAAACAAATAACACACGTTTAGCTTTGAATTAATTAACAGGATCTCTTGTGAAATGATCTCAGCTGCAGATATTCTTCCACCAGCCTACCCATGCCCATTTTCCTCCTTCCCTGTCTGTGGTGATTTGTCTTCTCCATGGCTATAAACAAGCCTAGAGGAGCTCTGTCTGTATAGGGTGCACATAAATATGGAGAGGCAAGAGAGGGAATAGGAGAGAATGTGTTACTCAGTTGTGCCATATTTAATGGCTAAAGCAAAGGTGCAACCCTGCAAAAGGATGGCATTTCTGAGTGGTGGTGCAGAGGTAAATATTAGGTTATCCTGTGATTTACAGTCCACCTCTTTGGAAATCTTAATTTAGAGCCTATTAAAGAAATATAGAGATGTGCCTTGATGGAGCTGTGCTGCAGAGAAGGCAGGACTTCTGCATAAATGAGTAGTCTGGGAAGCTTGTGCTGGGGATCTCTGAAAGTTTTCTCCCTCTGCATTTTAGGCAGTTGTTGTTTTCAAATGTGTGCGCTTTCATCACAGGTGTGACAGCTATTCTTTTGTAGGGAGAGAGATTGAGCTTGTTCCATACTGTAGAGTAATGAACTAAAGGAAAGCTTTCAGTATGCACTGAAATATGAAGAGGGCAAGACATAAGAAACGACAGTGTTTTCGCCAATATTAGTGGTTCAGGTGCTGGAATAAATCAGGAACAGTGTATGACATAAAACGTGACATCCTGGGTTTATTCTTCTGAACCTGAGTTCTGTGTAGCCCTTCAAAGGGGCAAATCTAACTGAAGTCTGTAGGAGAGAGGACTTGTTTTACCAAGAACTCTGTAATCTGGACAAACTAGCTTATTTCCAGGTAAAATACATCCTCTTTGGCTGAGGTGATTCTAATTTTTTTGGTGTCCTTTGAGAGGAAGACTAACCAATGTAGGGAGGAACGGAACAGCAGAGGTGGAAATTAACACAGCAGCTGTGTAAGCAGCACAGTCTGAGGGTTCTGTCATAGAAGCTTCTTTGAGAAAGAACAAGGTCAGCATCTCTGTTTGATCTCCTTGAGATACTTCACCTGGTCAGAGGATCTCTTAAGCCTAGAAGCTTTCAGCACAACTTTCTAATCTGAACATTGTCACAGTTGATGACTCCAGGACTAGCGTGTGTATGTGTGTGTGTGTATCATGACAAGTTTTTGCTAAACTAAACTTGCTCTCTGCTCTTAAGAAGGGCTTTCTTAAGGGGGAAAAAACAACAACAACAAAAAAACCCAAGCAAACAAACAAACAAAAAACAACCACAAAAAAACCCAAACTAAACCAAACCAAAACCAAAACCAAAACCAAAACCAAACAAAACCCAACCAAATTAAAAAAAAAAAAAGAAAAACAAAACACAAAAAAAGCCAAACAAACAAATAAACCAAAAACACATGAAAAACCCCAAACCAACAAACTACCTAAAGCTACAAACTGAATAAATAAAAATAAAAAATAACTAATACCATGTTTTCCTACAAGCGTAAAAAAACCCATCCCACTTTCATCATCGTTATTCCTCCCTCTTCATTTTAAGCAGCCCTCAAAAACTACTGTTTGTTTCCAACAAGTTATTCCATTACACTTTGCATACATTGAAGGAGCAGATGTTTCAAGTTCTAATGGGGTGTATTTTCAGTAGATAGGGTTGTGAGCAGCTGGAAGCATTTCCATGAGTAAAAAGAAACAGCATAAATAAAATGGTTTATTTTGTATTTCAGTCTTATGGCATTCAAGTCACTTTCATTTACATTTTGTTGGAGAGAACTCTGATTTCAATTTTTTTTAGAATTACAAAGGTTGCATGATAACTTCTGAGGGCTTCTAAGCAGCACTCTCAGGAACATCAACCTGCAGTAGTTTAGATTTTGTCTTAAAAATATGTAACAGTCATCTAGGTTTCAGCTCTTTATAAACATAAGAATAGTGCTACAAGAAAAAATAGCATGATAATAATTGTACGTTTTTGGATTGACTGGCTAGCACAGTAGATATGGGATTTGAATGTAAAAATATGAGAAAATGCAAAGTCAGAAGAAGTCAGTGATACAGCTTTCAAGAATAGGTGGGAGAAGTCATAGTTCCTGGAGATGAAAGCCTTAATTCCTCGAAAAAAAGAAGCCAAAAATATGTTAATCAGACCTCCAGAAAAATCATTAATTTCAGCATTACAAATGATTTCATTTATTCTTTTTGGGTCATTACTGTGTACAACACCATAGTGGGAATATATTAGCAATTCCATGTTTTATGGATGAGGAGCAAACGAGGTGCCAAGGCTGGGAACTAGAAATATTTGTAT
The DNA here is from genome assembly GCA_013400415.1 of Scytalopus superciliaris. Lineage (NCBI taxonomy): Eukaryota > Metazoa > Chordata > Aves > Passeriformes > Rhinocryptidae > Scytalopus > Scytalopus superciliaris. Next base: position 96,878 of record VXBX01004607.1, on the reverse strand, counting down.
TCCTGCAGTTGGTGCCACAGTTCATAGCACATCAACACCTCCTCCATACTTTACTTCACAGGTAAGATCTGCCTGCTCATCTCCTGGCTATTCACTCCAGTCCCTTCATCCCTTCACTGGTCTCTCTGTAGCATATCTTTGTCTTACACTAGGGTGCCCAGAACTGCATGCAGAAGGCCAGGTGTGGCCTTAACAGTGCTGGGGGGCAGGATCACACCCCCTGACCTGCTGGCAACATGTCTTGTAGTGCAGTCCAGGGTACCACTGGCTGCCTTTCACTCCGGAGTGCATATCCAGCTCATGCTCAACTTGGAACCCACCAGGATACCCAGTGCTTTTTCTTCCAAGGTGCTTCCCAGCTGGGCAGCCCCTGCCTGTGCTGGTGCGTGGCAATGGTCCTCTTCAGGTGCAGGATTTTGCTCTTCCCCTTGTTGAGCTGCAGTCCCTTTCTCCAGCATGTCCAGGTCCCTCTGCATGGCAGCCCGACCTTCTGGTGTATCAGCCCCTCCTCCTGTTTTGGTGTCAACAGCAAATTTGCAGAGTTTGCACCTGTTCCATCATCCAGATCATTAATGAAGATGTGACACAGGATTGGATCCAGTATTGATGCTTGGGGTACACCTCTATTCATTGGCCTCCAACTGGAATTCGTGCCCCTCTGGGCTGCACTGTTCAGCCACTGATGCTTGTTCATTCCATACCTCAACACTGTCTTTGGGGATCTTATAGAAGACAGTGTCAAAGGCCTTACTGGAGTCCAGCTATGCAGTGCCCGCTGCTCTCCCACATCTAGAAAGCCAGTCATTTCATTGTGGAAGTTTCCTGTGTTGGTCAGGCAATCACTTACAAGTGTACACTTGGTGAAAGCTCCTAATGACTGACTTGTCCTTCTGCCTGGAAATGGTTTCCAGGATTAGATGCTCCATCACCTGCTGAGGGGTTGAGGCAAGTCTACTCTAGTTCTCTGAGTCCTCCTGCTTGCTTTTCTTGAGGACATTTGCTTTCCTCCAGGCTTCTCCCAGTCACCATGACTGATTGAGGACCACTGAGAGTGGTCTTGCAGTGACATCAGCCAGCTCCCTCAGCACTCATGGGTGCAATCCCACCAGGTCCCATGGACATATGTAAGTCCAGTTTGCTTAAGGACTCCCTGACCAGATCCTCTTCCACCAAGGGTACGGCTTTGTTGCTCCAGCCTTTCCCCCTGGTCTGTGGGATTTGGGATTCCCAGAGGCTAGTCTTACTAGTAAAGACCCAGTTGAAGAAGACATTCAGTATCTCAGCTTTTTCCATGTCCTGTGTCACCAAATCCCCTTCCTCCATCAGCAGCAGGGCCTGGCCTTCCTTTTGTCACCTGTCTTCTTACAGAAGCCCTTATGTCTTTGACATCTCATCCCAGAGATTCCAGTTGGGCTTAAGCTTTCCCAGTTTCATTTCTGGATGTTTTGACAATGTTTCTGTATTCCTTCCAGGTTATTCCTCCTCACTTCTACATTCGGAATGCCTCCACTCTGTGTTTTAGTTTGGTCAAGACTAGTTTATCCATGCAGACCTTGTGGCATTTTTACCTGATTTCCAGCTTTCTGGGATGGTCTGCTCTTGAGCTTGGAGAAGGTGATTCTTAAATACTAATTAGATTTCTCAGACCCCTCCCTTTCTTCTGGGGCCTTCTTCCATGGCTCTTCTAAAACGGTCTTTGAAGAGTCCAAAGTCTGCTCGCTTGATCTTCCTTTTCACTCTCCTCTGTGCTCTTAGTATCCTGAACTCTATCATCTCATGGTCACTGCAGCCAAGGCTGCCCTTGAGCTTCACATCCCTAAGGAACCCTTCCTTGTTGGTGAGTAAGAGGTCCAGCAGAGCACCTCAGTTACTCCTCTGTCCCTTGGTGGAGGAAGGTATTATCAATATTACCGGGCAGCTTATAGTTGAAGTCCCCCATGAGGACTAGGTCCTGCTGCTTCTGTCTGTGGAGGGCCTCATCTAGTCAGATGTCCTATAGCAGACACACAATATAATGCCACCTTTTAGCTTGTATGTTATGTCACTTTGTGTGTAATAAGCCAGGTCTTCATCCTCCCATGCACTAGATATGTGAAATATATTCAAAGAGCTTTATTTCCACTGAGCTTTATACAGAGCTTGTCCATCCCATTGTTTGTGGAAGCATAGTCAGAGTATTGTGGTTGTAACCAGGACCTCAAAAAACACGGGCTGAAGGTCAGAGATAGTTTCTCATCACTGAGTAGCCAGACCTCACCATAAGCTGAAGTAGCCACAGATTTTACCTGCTGTAACATGTGAGGTCTTAAGGGGGGGGTGGATTGTTTTGGCTTTTTTCATTTTGTCTTTTTTTAAGTACCAAAATTGCACCCAGATCAGACATGGCTCTTAGATAAGATGTGGTGTGATTTGCCAAGTCTTCATGTGAATTCAGTGGCCATAAAGGGTGACATAGTCCCCTGAAATTCAAATATACTCTTGTTATGGTTCAGGTTCATGTAATTTACAATTGCCTCCTCTCAGCATCTCCTCTATTTTCTCATAAATTGCATGAAGCATCAGGGAACATAGGATCAAATATGTAAGGCACCCTCCGGCCCCGGTGCACAGAACTCATGGATGGAGGTGACCTGTTGGAGAGGGAAGTCGCTGTGTGTTCCTGCTGCTCTCAGCCTGCTTAGTCACTCGTTCTTTTTCTTCTGGACAACTCACAGATCCTGACAGAAGAGTCAATTTAGTGTGCTGCCATTAATGTGGTTGAGATGTCCTCCATTGGGATTGGAGAGATGTAGGAACAAAAACTGTCCTGTATATTATAATGTTATTTGTTGACACATAGTGCTAACAAGAAAGTCTCGGCTCACAGTTTCTAATCTATGGAGTAAGCTCTCCAAATTACTAATGAAGACTTGCTTTCACGTCTGCCTACCTTTCTTAACCGTCTGACCATCTCTACATGCTTCTCTGTATCATCTTCCAATTATATACAATATTTTTCATTTTTGGTCCCTGCAAATTTTCTTCTCTGTTTTCCTTTGAGAATCCACTTATTTTCTGTGTTATTGAGATTATGAAGTATATAACTTGAAACTGGAAACAGTTTTGGGGCCTGGGATCATGTATATGGTTTCTGTAAGTTGGTTCTGTAAGGTTCTGTATACTATCCAGCACACAAAAAATTACTTTAAGACCTCTTGTTATCAGTGTTTGGGGCTGACCTACCAGCAGAATTGTCTGGGATCAGGAGATTACAAATCTGCTAGTACAGGTGTTATTGAAGGAGCAGGTCCAGAGATTCAGGGTATTTCATAAGAGGAAGCATGCAAGACTTAAGCTGCACCTGACATCGTTATGCACTGTTGTTGAACAAAATAATCTCATTTGGTCATCAGACCCACAATTAAGACCTTCCCAATTGTCAGCATTGTTACTGCTTACAAAATAGAGTGGTACAACATGTAGTTGATTGCTGTGTTTCAACCCCAGCCAGCAGCTCATCCCCACATGGATGCTCATTCGCAGCCCCCACTGGGATAAGAAAGAGATTGGAAGGGTAAGAGTGAGAATACATAAGGGTTGAGGTAAAGACAGCTTAATAGGCAAATGCTCAAGCAAAGCAAACCAAGGAATTAATTCATCACTTCCCACAGGCCCACTGGTGCTCAGCGGTCTCCAGGAAGGCAGGGCTCCATCACAAGTGCCATCACTCTGAATGTTTCCTCCTTCTCCTTCTTCCAGCAGCTTTTATTGCTAAGCACAGTGTATGCTTGGGGTCAGCTGTCACAGCCATGTCCCCTCCCAGCTTGTTTGCTCCCCGAGTCTCAAGCAGTGTAAGAGGCAGAAAGGACACTGATGCTGCCTGCATAAGCATTGTGTAAGCACTCTTTAGCCATAGCTAAAACATCCCTGTGTTATCAGCAGTGTTTAATGACAAATCTAAAACATAGCCCTATGCAAGCTATTATGAAGAAAATTAACTCTATACCAGAAAAGAAAAAACCCACAAAAACAGTACATAGATCACAAGAAATTATTTTATGTCTGTGATTAAGATTAAAACATGAATGCATCAGACCTTCATTGGGTAATAGTGAAGGTTCTCACGGTTCTCTAAGTGTAGTTGATTGAGAGAAGGATGGGTACACAAGCTTGCTATTTATGTGAAATTTCTTAAATTGGAGCAAGCATTGCACTTGGCTAGTAATATAAGTAGATACATAATGTATACCAGATCTTTATCATGCAGCTGAGGACTCTGGAGCTATTTGAGTAATTTAACAGTAAAATATTGTACTAGGTGGTAGGAAATGTCCCATCACCTTATAGCTCTCTGTTTCTTGTGGACTACTGTTATGTGGCAATTTTTTTATTCAGAGGGGTGGTGTGAATGTGAAGCCTTTTACAGAATACCAGATGTCTAATACTGGTTGCATCACCTGGGATAAAAGCTGAATTAATAAGGTTTCAGTAAGAAGAGAGGAATTTTTTTGATTTTTAACTGTATAGGTGAAAAACAAAGAATGTACAAGAAGATGGCAAGTACAAATTTATAAATAGTTCTATAAATGCATCTATTTTGACAAAAACAAAAGGAGTATTCACCTTTGATTTACACATTGTTCCTGCAACTTAAAAGTGTCCTCCTCCACCCAGGTTTGGGAACAGTAACAATGGCAGCAACACACTATAAATAGTGAATAGCTGAAATGAGCAATCCATGAATACCTAATAGGCTGAAATTTGTTTGCATAAACTGCTCAACATTTACCTTGTATATTGGCAGAAATTTGCGTATAAGCAAGGCAGGAAAAGAAATAGCAACTGAATTGTCGGATAGTTAAACAACAGCATGTAATGAGGCCTGTTCTAATGAACATATAACTTGTTTTGTACTCAGATATAAAATGTATTGTTGTAAATGACCAGTGCTGTGCAAGCTCTAAGTGCCTCTGAACCCACCTGTTCATTCTCTGGTGATGCAACCAAACTAATGTGAGTGAGCAACAGAACTCGTTCACAAGGGGCTGTGTGTCTTTTTGGAATGTTACCTGCATCTGGTCACCTGTACCACTGAAATCATGTATTGTAAAATGCAGGATGTGTTAATCAGATGTATCAGCTTGTGATTTACTGTGCTATGGTTCATACAGTCCCACGAATCACCTGTATCCATCTGATGGTACTGTGCTTTTTCAGAAACTGAAGTGTTTCTTCTTTGATGGAACAGTTTGGCACTGACAGATTAACAGTCCTGTCATATGCAGGCAGCTCAGTTCCCTTTCAGCTTGCACAAACCTAGCTCTTTGCAGCCAGTGCCTTTGCATGTACTACCAGACTTTGAGTCATCTTACAGGACAAATGCAAGGCCACTGATGTAACTGGCAGCATTTCCATGCAGGTGTGTTGAGTCTGAGGAATATGCATTGAAGGATTANGCCCCCCACTTCCTTCTTCTCCCACAGCTTTATGTAATGAGTATGGAGCCATATGGTCTGGAATATCCCTTTGGTCAGTCGAGGTCAACTGTCCTGACTCTGTCCCCTCCCAATGTCCTGTGCACCCTCCTGCCTGCTCCCTGGTGGGTTGGAGTGAGAATCACAAAAGCCCTGGACTCTGTTAAAAGCCCTGCTGAGCAATCACAAATACACCCCTGAGTTATTCACACTGGTTCCAGCACAAATCCAAACCACAACCCTACATTAACCACTTTGAAGAAGATTAACTCTATCCCAGCCAAAACCAGCACACCTACATAGTGAAAACTCCCTGCTGAGTTTATGGAATATACTACAAGGCTGTGCAGTTCCTGTTGTGCTTTATTATATTTGTTATTGTGTTCTTCGAGTACCTCATGCTAAGCTTGAATGAAGACAGAGCCAAAATAGTCTGCCCAGCTTAAAATACAAAAAGGTTATTTCAAACCTTTTTTTTGAAAAAAAGGATAACATTAGTCCATTATGAGTACAAAGGTTGTTTCCACACAAGAGAAAGCTGCAAACCTTGCTGAGAAGGTCAAGCAATGTCCCAGCAAGAACAGCCCCTAAAACATAGGAGGAATTCTTTACTTGAGAAACTCTTATTTTCATTCAAAAAAAGGTCATGCAATGAATCAAATCATGTGAAGCACCTGTTAAATAAATGTCCTAGTTGGAACAATGAAGTATCCTTTCATACAAAAGGGTCAACTTTTTTCACTTCTGCTTTTACCTACTGTCCACTGCCATTCTGGTTACTGAATTACACTAGAGTAGTTCAGACTGGGTCACATATAAGCCTCTATTTTCATTTGTTCTGATACTTTTCTGTTATACCCCTTTTTGTGACCTCTGTGATTCTTTGTTGCCTATGGTGAAGACTGACCTTTGTATCTTGCATTGATACATAGACCAGCTCACATACTGTCAGTGGTACTACCCAGATTTACAAAGGTGCAAAAGCACACTCAGAAGTCTTCTTTAGAGTGTTTTATCCTTGAAGTCTTGACTGAAAGACTTTGTGAGAAGAAATGCTATGTATGAGATGGTAAGAAACTGTAATTCCTGTTATTCAGGACATTCTGAATTGAAAAAGCAAGACCTTAAACTGTATAGAAAACAGGTACCTTGAGTCTTCATCTTGTGAAAATTTATTTAACTGCATGCTTTAAATTCAAGCCTTTTTTCTTTTTTTCTTTTCTTTTTTTCTTTTCTTTTCTTCTTTTTTTTTCTTGAAACCTTTCAAGAGAACTCAGGTAACCCAACAGTCCAGTGTGTAGTTTTGACAACTGGGCACAAACCTTTTACGCTACCAGGGAGCTGACAGCACTTCTTGTGGGTAGTCTGTGTCTGTACAGGTTTTAATATTTCAGCTTAACTGTGAGAAGGCAAAATAACGGTGAAGTTATATATGGTAATTAGCAATTGATGGCATAAAATACAGAAAAGGTTAGGCTTCAGAGCAACTACTTATGCTGAGGTGAACATAAAAATTGTTTCTTGGAAGCACTTTAATAGTGTGTTGGCAAGCCAATTTGCAGTCTGCTCCTTGTAAGTGCAGAGAAACATGTATTCAGACCCTGACCTGCTGGTTCAATAAAGAATTCATCGCTCATATTAAAGGTGTTCGTGTGAGTCAAGAAGTGGGATGCTAATTAAGAAGCTGAGCAAAGCTGGAGTGAACAGGCTCCCTGAGGTGTGCAGTCCTGTGAAGCTGTTTGCATTGGTTTCTTCACACCCCTTGCCTTGGGCACTGTGTTGTCACCCAGCCTGCATGGTTGTCACACCTGGGCAAATGTGCCCCTCCATGTCCACAGTGCCCAGGGGAAGGAGAGGCTGATCATGTAGGATGAGGAATGTGCTCTTCTTCCTCTCTACTAAGTCTGAAGGTACAGAGTATGTCTGCTGGCCACCTGATTTTAGGGTAGTGTACCATATTGCAAGGCAGCATCTGGATTATTGTGTGTGCAGTGACAGTTCATTTTATCTTGTTTCATTTAATTCAGATAAAAACAACACCTTTACATCTTAGTAGTTTGTAGCATCTTTCCACCTCACCATCTTGGGCATGGAAATGTGGAAGAATCTCATCTTTCACTATGGATTTTTCCAGTCCACTCCCTTGTCAAAATAAACTGAAATTTATAAACCAGAAATTCACTGACTATAAACCTAAGGTTACTTCACAGCATGACCCATATCAAATTTCAGAGACACGGTGTTTGCAGACACATATCTGTAAAAGAGATAAATGCCTAATTCTAGAGAAGTGAAATAACTGAAGAGACAGAATATTAGGAAGAATCCAGGAATGATTACCCTAAAGTAAAGGCTTTAATATAAATTAAGAGGGTGGATGGAGTTCCTGGACTGCCTCTTTCTCCCAGTTAATCTTCATGCCTAAGGTCAGCTGATAAATGACTATTTCAGATTACCTGGCAACTGACTTCTTAAATTGACATGGATGTGCCACAGCAGTTGTTCCTCTGTAGGCCTATCAGAGCAAATGCCTCTTGATTGTTTCCAGTTTAAAGTTTGCAAACAGAAAATAGAGCATAGGAAAATTGCACCATTGTTAAAATCACCCAACCAGTAATTTATACAACCTGGCACAGAACTAGGGTAAGTTTTTCACACAGTGAAATGTAATCTTTTAAGGAAAAATCAAATTATACTGATGAAATGTTTGACCAAAAGCATACTTTAGTCAATTTGGGATAGATTAAAAACAAAGAATAAGGGATAGGAGGATAATTGCTAAACTGGAAAACAAGTTATCATTTGATTGTTTTTTCTCTTCACAAACAGACTAGTTCTACTGACACCATTATTCTCGACTGTAATATACTCACCAGGGTCTCACTGACTCACCTGTTAGTAAGGTTAATTTCTTATGTATTGTACTGCATCTCTAAATTGCATCCAAAGAGGAGGAGACAAAATAGACAGTTTTGCAACCTCATTTTGATCAGTTATTACATCTACAAAAATTAGACCACTGTATTTGATCTAGCCAAATGTACTTAATTTGCTCAAACATTTGTGGTAATAGCATATTTTGATTAAATTATCTAGGCTTTAAAAATTGTTACTATAGCAACTTATACTCTAGAGTGAGATGCCTGACTCTCATCTTAGCAAATAATTTCTGTCAGGAAATTATTTGATAGGATGATGGTAGGAAGATTCAATATAAGTAGTTGAATTGCTGATACTCCTGCCCAAACTAAAAATAAGGCAAGTTTGGCCCTGATATAAGTAGGTACGTTTTTTTGTTTTTTGGTTTTTTTTGGAAGGAGCTGAAATAAGATAAGTGTTGATATAGCTCTATCTATACTTAGTGTCGGGGAAGGTAAGAAAATAGAAATGATAAAACAGGCTGTCTGTAATAAAATGCCATGACTAAATATGGACCTGCTTTTACTCTGGAGCAATTCATATCATTTATATGTGCCTATTTCTCTTGCAAAATCTATCCAAATGGCCATTTTCCAGGATGCTTATGAATATGTAACACTCCTAAGTGGCATATTTGTCATTGCATTTTAGCATCTTGAATTTTTAGGTCCCTTTTCCTCATACTAGTGTGTGAGGAAGTATTATGAGAGTCTACTGTTTTGTGTCAGGTCGGGAGCTTGATCGCAGAGGGACTCGCCTACAACTGCAGAGTAAATTGTGAAAACAAGGACCTGAAACAGTCTTAGTTCACCGTTTCACTGAATTTGTTGCCACGTGCAAGATGAGAGAAGGCCCCTATAGTTTCTCTCTTGGAACTGCTCAGTGACAAAATGAGGCATCTCTAGAGTTTGGGCAGGCAAGAGCAAAGAAACACTTGTATTTGGAGTAGAAAGCAATAAAGTTTATGAAGCCTGCAATAGTCGCAATAGCTTCAAGAGTCCTGTGATCCCAGAGCAAGTGTTTACCTGTGAAACTTTCATTATTGACTGTGTTCTTTACCTCCAATGAGATGTTCAGGTAATTGAACATTTCATTCCTCGTTGATGTTTGATTTCTTCTGATTCTTACATGCACTGAATCTGTCCAACGTTGGTTTTTCTTGCTTTCATTGTGCTTTCTGGTGGAGCCACTAAAAAAGGTTAAAACAGTGAGTTTTAAGAAGAGCATGAGGGGGTTCATTCTCTGCTCATTTACACCACTGTCGAAGCACTGTGGCATTACTATGCGGGAATAATTCCTGACTGACGCAAGGGGAGAATCAAATTCTCCCTGTCCAGTAATTCTGAATCTGACTGATGCTTGGATTTTGTGAGAGTTACTGAGAAACAGCTCTCTTCTTTCAGATGCTAAAAAAAGCACATGTTTTTCTTCTTCACTAAGAATTTGCGGATAGTTTTATATCCCTTTTAAAGGTTTATGTATTAGGACTACTCACTTCTCATATGATCTAAACAACCAATACTTGTGTTTGAGGAAAAGCCCACACTAAAAAAAAGCAGGACAAGTCCGTCTTAGAACATTCTACATGATGTCATTTATGCCATCACTTTTGAAACACATAGTGACTTGCTGACTCTTATTCATTTCATAATCCCTGAGTCATCAGTATAGGACTTCTCTAGGGTTTGTGAGAATATTTGCAAACCAGATAGTCTCCTCATAATGTGTTAATTGCCTTAGCAACATGAAAGTGTGCATAAGTTGCTTACAAACGTTTTCCATTCTTACTTGCTGAAGCATTCTAGTTCTAGGAGAGCTGCAGTTGTCTGTTTTGAGTGAAACACTCCCTAGGTCTGCATTTCTTGTGAGAACTGACTGATGTCCCACAACAACAGTTGTGCCTGGATTGTTAAATACCCTGGTTTGCAAACGGAAGAAAAGGGAAGGCCTAATCTTCTCGGAGGTTTAACCAATCATTTGCATTAATAGACCATTCTGTTAGATATAATTGGAGCAAGCTGAAGTTAAACCTTATACTCTTTGGCTGGGGGTATTTGAGCTTTGCATCTCTTTTTTTTGTTCTAAGCAGTATGTTACACTACTTTGATGTGCACATCCTGTATGAAGAACCCCTTTTTTGCAGTACAGCTGCTGAACAAAGTATGTCAAAAGGAAGCTAGCCTAGCATAAACTGAGCCAACAAAAGTAGCAATAGAAAAGAGCAGAACTTGAGTAAAAATAGGTATTTTCCTACCTTTTTCAGATGTCTTTGCTATATTCTACTTCTTACTTGACTTAAGTGTCTATCTGTAATCTTTTTGCTAGATGCAGATGTCTTCCTGTTATCATATCTATCTTGTGTTAATGGAAAATTACCTCTTACAGTATGTTTGACTTGTGTGTCTCACATCAACTTATTCTCCTGGGAGATCTAGAATTGCTATTCATACATATTTTCCTGTGATGCAGCTGGAAGTTTCTATGGTGAACACAGAAATAATTTTTTCATGTTTTCTTTCCCCACTTTTAACCAGGTAGACAAGAAAATTGTCCGCACAGAAATTGGAGTTCTTCTCCGCCTTTCGCATCCAAACATTGTAAGTTCAGCCTTGTTCTTTCAGTCCATGTTCGTTTCTTTGTTTTCTAAAGTTCTTTCTGTTCATGAGAGATGACTGTTCGGGTTGATCATATAAATCCATACCTGGAGTAAAGCTTTGAGTTTTCTTCATGAGCATGTTTTTTATGAAATCCCGTTGAGTTACACTTACACTTTAAAATGAAATATTGATGTTCTTACAGAGTTGAGTGAGAAACTTTGTGAAAGAAGTTCTGCAAATGAAAGTGGAAGTTGGTGTTGTCAGTCCTTGGAGGGTAGGAAAGGTTTTACTTTTCAGTTTCTCTGAAAGGTTGGCAGACAGCCTCTTAAACTTCTGTATTTCATAGTGATTACTGAGGTCTGAGCATGAAAAAAGCCATAAGAAAGAAAGAAAAAAAAGAAAATAAAAAGAAATGCAAGAAGATAAAACCAGGGGAGGAAAAAAAAAAAAAAAAGAAGGGGGAGAAAGCAAGGTAGATCTACCAGCTGTGGTCTGTGTCCTACTCTTGACCCTCTGACAATGCTCAGCAAGAAGACAAATAAACAAAATTAATACTTTCTCCTCTCTCTTATCAGATAAAACTGAAGGAAATATTTGAGACCCCGACAGAAATCAGTCTTGTTCTGGAATTGGTCACAGGTGGAGAACTATTTGACAGGTAGGTTGCCTGTACGCACCTCACTTGGTACCTTTCCCAGGGATGCTAGACTGCAAATTCTTCTCTGTATGTAATCCCTGTGGCACTATTTCTCATATGATTTATTCTCATGAGTAAATATATGCAGGAAATAGCTTAAAAATGTGTTTAGAAATATAATTATCAGGAGGCTTTTTGGAAACAATATATAAGTTGAAAATGGAGAAGGTAGTCATTAAATATTGAAGAAAGGTGCTCAGCAGGTGCATAGCATTGAGTGTGTTTGTCTGCTAGAGCAGACAAAAAGCAGGAAAAATAGGCAAAATATCATTGACAGATCATCATGAAACATGTTAGGTGGTAATCAGTGTGCCAGAAGCATAGTGTAATGTGAAATAAAAATTTGGTAAGCAGCCTAAGAAGAAAGACATTCTCTTTGGTATTTGTTGTGTTTATAAAATTTCTAGTTTTGCTGTGAAGGTTCTGCAGGACAGCTGTTGAGCTCTGAAGATTTTACTCATGAGGCTACATGTGCTTGTGGAGTAGGTGCATATGTATAAAGTGAACTAATTCTGTAATGATGTTGAGGTGATATTTTACTGGTAGAGATTTGGTTTTTTAGAGCAAGAGATGATATGAAAAGCGTTTGATACTGGCTTGAATAAATGAATTAACTCACTGGCATTGATGATTTCCAGCTTATGTAAGGATTGGTTATTTAATTTTTCTTCTGTAGTTTAGTATTTGAGAGGACTAAAAGTACCTTTACTTGAAAAAACAGAATCATATACTGTTTTTTTTTTCTACCATGGTCTTAGCTTTGACCCAGAAAAGAACTATTTGTGTACAATAACAACAAAAGCAACTGCTCCTGTGACACCTTTAGTTCGACAAAAGAAAGGTGCATACCCTCTCAATACTCAGCCAGAGCAGTGAGGAGAGATGTGCTGTGAGTTAAACAACCAGTGAGGGCTCAGTCCCGAGCTGGAGAGGTCAAGATGCCTTACCTTTCATGTAGCCCTTTATATATCCATGTGGTTTCAGATTAGGTTGCTTTCAGGAAGGCTGGATACTCTACAGGAGTCTCTCATGAGAATATTTTGCAAAGGGAAACACAAATATGCCAGTGAAATGGTTGTTTCCTGAGCAGCAAGCATCTGTGTGGTAGACCTGAAAAGAAAAGATTTCATGGGATCCAAGATGGGTAATTGCATTATTTAATGGAACCAGGATTTAATATTATGACATTTTCAACATTCTGTGATCTATACTCAGCAGTGATTATTGGATCTGAGCTGTCAGATTGATCTTTTCAGAAAAATTGAATGCCTGATCCAGTAGTTTGGACAGCTGAGATCAAATGTCTGACACTGAAGTCGTTTAGTCACTTAGTTGAGTTATGGTGCCCCCTTGTGATGCTACTAATGAGCACCAATACTGTGGAGGTCTGAACTCAGCATGCACCTTTACTCCATGTACAACAGAACTGGAACTTTGTCAAAACAGACCTCTCTGTCTCAAAAAAACCCAAAAACAACCAAAGAACCCAAACCCAAAACAACCAGTGCAAAAAGAAACCATAAAAAAATATTTTTCAGCTCTTAAGCTAGCAATAGGAATATTACTTCACTTTTCAACCTTAAACTAAAACTAATTAAATAGAAATATGCAGTCAAGATGTTTTGCACTGGTGACTCCAATTAACTATCAAACCCTTTCTCAGCTGGGCTGAGGGATTAACATTTGCATTGGGCTATACAACAGCTGCCCCCTGAATTTTAGTGAGGGCAAATTTAGCTTTCTGCCTTAGGGCAGATTCCACTCTCATGCTTATCTTTTCAGTCCTCACATCTTTTTATCATGCTTGAAGGGGATGTCCTGGCTGACAGAGAGGCTTTGTGCACTCTTTTCCTCTGTGCTTGCATGACACAAACTCTTCAGCTGTCCTTGCTGTAAACATCCTCACTGCTGTTACTGCTAATTCTTGTAATGTGCTGGTATTTTTACACCTGCTCTTTTATTGCTCTAATTTTTTGCCATCCTAGAGGTCCATTCTGCTACTGAATAGGGTTTGAGCTGCAGAAAAGTAAATTATTTCATGTAAACATCACCCGTATCATGAAGATGATTTTATAAATGCCCAAGATCTGATTAGTTTTCTAGAATCCTATTAGCATTGTTGATGTGCTGTTGGTTTCATGCCACTCTTAACATAAAAGTTCTGAGTAATGCAATTATTCACTTCCTTCACCATGTTTAACATTACTGTCAAACCATCCATGTTATTACTAAAATGAACTCTCATTATGACAATTTTTCAGTTGTGTTGTCCAAAAGGAGGTAAATTCAGACAAACGTATCAGTTACACACCTGAGTTAACACAGCTGAAATAAGATTGGTTGTGGTTGTATTTTTGAAAAGAAAACTCCTCCCCAGGCTTCCTGAATCACTCTTTAAGTCATACCCTGACATGTCATTTCAAAAACTATAAATATAACTCTAAACTAAATCAGAGAAGTTTGTGTAAATTAGAATATTTATTGCCAGTTTACATGACAGTTTTGGCAATCTGGTAAGTTAGGAGTGACAAAGTGTTTGTGACAAAGAGTGACAAAGAGAGTGACACACACGTGGAGGAATTGACCAAGACAGAGAGAAAGCAGTCATGTTCCTCATGCTGCCACAACACTGGGGAAAGGCTGCTGTCACAACCCTCCTCACCTGGGCAGGAGCTGGCTGAAAACCCAAATTCCCGAATCACAGCTGTTCAAATGCATAGAAGAGTGATCACCCTCACATATGAACAGTCTTTAAAGGACTGTGTTTCCGCTACACTTCTTAAACTTGGTTCGGTTATACTTTTCTCATGCCTCTTTCTTTTGTCTTCTGTTCCTCCATCATTTCTTACTTAAATGTAATTTCTTGGTACTATTAACTTTGGCTTTCTTTTCTGTCACATGGTGTATTTCATCAGATTTTTGCTCCGTTTGTTGATTTGGCTTTGCTTCTAACAATTAACTTTGGTATTGTTACAGGCAGTAATAGGTGTTGCAACACAGTGAAGTCTGATCTCTGTCTTTCATGGGCTAACTTTTGTTGAAGATGGCCTTTTCTATATAGATTTTATTAAAATCTATTGCGTTTCACCTGAATCACTTTTTCAAGTGTTAATTTCAGCAAAAAAAATCAACTCTACTTTAACTTAATTTTACTCAGAATACCTGCAGATTGCTAAGAATAGTTTTTGTTAGTCTTCCTTTTTTCTGCTTCAAACAATAATATCAATCCATAAATTCTCCTTGACTGTACTTTGGCATCTTGATCACACACTCTTTTGTTTCTTCTTTCATCTTATTATTAAGTGCGCCAAATAATCTCTAAAAATAGCACTTACAGCTGACAGTCTTGACACACTTCCATTTCAAATTTCATGTAATTTCCTCTGAAATACAGGGCCAAGCTGATACTTTCTTCTTTTATGGAATGTACATTAACAAAAATATTAATTTTTCTGAAGAACTTGCTTTTCCAAGAGATGTGGGAATGATTGTCTCTCATGGACAAAGTTTAGTGAAACCTTCTCAGGCCTCAGGTATTGTTTGTGCTTTTGGAAATTAAAATTGCTAAGAAACATCAAAAAGAGTCAAGGAATTAATCAGTCACTTTTATAAGCTGGTGTCAGAAAAGCATCTTTTATTTGCTTCAGTGCTCTGGTCTCATTATGTGGTGGCAGTCTGTCTTCTGAACACAGGTCAGAGAAGTCCTTTGGTCTCCCTGTTTCATATGACAATGTTAGAGTTCACTCACTCAGGACTAGCATAATTAAAAAGAGGTTGGTGACTTCACTATACCACATATGCCCTATTCTCTGAAATCAAAAGGCAAAACACAAACTCACTCTGATGAAAGTGCTCCTTGATGTCATAGCAGCTAATTTAGTTTCTCTAGGATTCAGGGAGTGATAAACCACAGTA
Organism: Scytalopus superciliaris; assembly: GCA_013400415.1. Lineage (NCBI taxonomy): Eukaryota > Metazoa > Chordata > Aves > Passeriformes > Rhinocryptidae > Scytalopus > Scytalopus superciliaris. Next base: position 81,297 of record VXBX01004607.1, on the reverse strand, counting down.
ATTTAAGAATAAATATATGTGCATTAATGCTCATTTGTGGTCTCTCCAATGTAATTTGGTATTTTCTTCCTGTACAGAGTTGTAATAACACCTGTACACTTGTTTGTTTGTTTGTTTGCTTGTTTGTTTTTAGTGCCTTATTTTCTGTCACTCTGGGATCTGGAAAAGCCTTTTGTGAGTTGGACACATCAGTGCCTGTGAAGCTCTTCACTGTATTAGGTGTTGTTAATACTTAAAGTTCTTGTGATTACAGCAGCTCTGACATATGTATTCTCAGTTTTCTGCCACAGCCTCAACTGTAATATAGATATACATATATAGATATACATAGTCTGGATGCCAGACAAACTACGAGGGGGGGGACCTGTTAAATTAAATAGAAGGTTAATTGAGGCTTAGCTGAATTCCTTAATTATGAACATATTCAACTTTCTTTTTTGTTTGAAATGCAGAGAGGTTTAAACAGTTCTGTGCAAGTGACAAGGTATATATACCTACAGCAGTACCCTACGTATATATATTTATATATGCACACACAGACACACACAGACACACATACCTATGGTCTCTGACTGACCCAAGTGCTAACGATGTGTCTTCTGTGCCCCGATTCAACACCTCTCCTGAAATTATCAGCTAACTCACTTAGAATGTGAGTGGTTTGTACATTTTGGTTTTAGTTGCCTTTTTCTCTATGTACATTATGATAAGAGTGTAAAGTGAAGTCAAGATGTTTCAGGAAGCAGTAAAGTCACCCTGATTATTCAGAGGACTGAAATGCTTGTCCTAGATGATAATTGAGGTGATTTTTTGAGTAAAACCTGAAAAGCAAATCCTTCTGAGATAAGGTTGTTCTCAGTTCAACCTTGAAATGTAGATTGTGTCACAGATCCATGCACTGTAAAAGAGGCCAGGGCCACCAAAGGAGGACTAGAAGAGGCAAACCTGAAATAATCCTGAACTGAGTAACTGAATGATGTGAGTGCTCTTGAGAATTGCAACGCAGAGGAATGTAAGTGCAGTCTGTGTTTTGCAAGCTGTGCCTACTTTCAGAATTTGTTGGTGAGTTGTTTCACTCTTGCTGGAAAGTAGGTGATATGCCAGAGTGAGCTCTAAGGTGATGTGTTTAAAACATCATGGCAGCTACAACTGTGCTGGTTTGGCATGGAGGGATGGAGCGGGCAGGTGGGTCATCTGAGCTCAGGCAGTGTCTTGCAAACAGACTTGGGCATCCTGGGCTTTGGGCTTTGTTTCTTAAACACTTCTGTAATCTTCTTACGTGAGCTATTTCAGTGACTCTCTGGATCAATTCAGCCTCAACATCAGGAAATTCTTTCTGCAAATTAAGCCAATATTTGTTTGCCTTGTTGCCAGCAGGTAGAGATAAGGTGATTACTTTCTTCTTTAAAGCAAACTTTATAGCAAACCCTCACACAGTGAACAACTGCAGAAGACTGCATTTTCTCAGCCCCTGCAGTTTATTTGACCCCAGTTATGTTTCCTATGTGTCCATTACTGTCTGTCGAACTTCCTCCACATTCCGACATCTTTTTCATATTGTGGTGCCCTTAACTAGACAAATAAATCCAATTAAAGCCTCAGCAGTTTTTGGCAGGGCAGCTTTATCTGTACCTTCAGCACTGCTCTCTTCCCTTTCCCAGGCCACTGCCTCTGTTTCAGGTGTTCCTCTTCTTTTCCCTTCTCAGTTCCTCACCAGGCAGGAGCTGTGACATGCTGCAGAAATCCACTTTGTTGCATTGGCTTCCACAGTCACACAGAAATCTTTGTCTGGGAGAGGAGCTTGAGCGGCCACTTCGTGAGCACTGTGCATTCACAACCTCTAGAAACTAGGGCTATTATTTTTAAAAATGTCTTCTGAAATCGAGCTCCTGAAAGCTCAACTTGTCTAATTCAGTGGGTGCTGTAGAAACACTGAGTTGGAAATGGAAAGTTAAAAAGAGGAAAACAAACCCTAGTATGAGATATAAAAATTACACAGTCTTTCTCTAAATTCTCCTGCATGCCACATTTGCCAGAAAGTGCCTCCTGCTTAATTGCAATGGAGAGAAAAGAATTTTCCTGAATGACCACAGTGCTGCATTTCATTTCTGAATACAGTATTGAAGAAAAACTTCTAGTTTATTTGACCGGGAGTCAGATCCAAACCCAGGTCTGTAATTTCCATTATCCTTCTTCAGATCGTGGGCAGTTTGTCTTTAGAGACAGTAACAGTTGCTCTGCTCTGGAATATGAAAATGTTTGTAGAATAAGGGAGAATCAGCAAAACTGAGGAAGAGTTACTTTTTAAGATACTTTATTACTCTTCAATTATGTAGTATGGAGAATACACAAATATTTAAGAGGAAAACTTTATTTTTAACTAAACAAATGCATCAGAGCAACAAGGAATTAGAGGCATCTCAGTACAGACATGAGCCTATAGATCTGTGAATCATTCATTGAGAAAATGTCCCTAGTGGAAACCATTTTGCTATTGAATAGACTTATGTAATTTTCCTGTTTCTGCTAGTTTTCAGTCTCACTTGAACCTGTAGAAATCATTTGATTTCATTTTAATTAAATACAAGAATTTACATAAGGATTAAGGGAATAGATCAGAGAAAATCTCTATGACAACCAAAACATTTTAGATAAATTAACATTTATTGTATAGAACCAAATAATTCTTTTATTTGCTAACACATACGGCATTGGAACAGAACTCGTATTCATATGAGCCACTGTCTTGCCTGAGACTGTACATAGAGTCACAGAATCACAGAATCAGTTAGGTTGGAAAAGACCTGTGAAATCATCAAGTCCAACCTATGACCCAACACCACCTTGTCAACCAGACCATGGCACTGAGTGCCATATCCAGTCTTTTCTTAAATGCCTCCAGGGACAGTGACTCCATCATGTCCCTGGGCTGCCCATTCCAACACCCAATCACTCTCTGTGCCTTGTTGGGCCCCATACTGTTGGATCCAGTCCATCTATCCACCCTGTCCAGCTCCCTGTGTAGAGCCCTCCTGCCCTCCAGCAGATTGACATTCCCCCCAGCTTGGTGTCATCTGCAAATTTGCTGATGGTGGACTCAATCCACTCATCCAAATCATCAATAAAGATATTAAACAGAAAACATGATGATACAGCCCACAGCTAAGGGCTGGTGCAAGGGTTTTGGGTAAAAGCCAACAGGATGAAAATTACCCTAAAAACAGTGATGGCTTTTTTTAATGTTGCGATGTTTATAAAAAAATAGTTTAAAAAGCAAATACAGACATTAAAGTAAGAGAAACAGTGTTGTAAACTGATAAAGTAATAAAAAATGTTACTGTCTTTGGTGGCTATGTAGATTTAGCAGGACTTTTGCAAGCCACATGATGTTTCTAAATTCAGCTAATACTCAAGTGCTACCAGCTCCACATTGTGGAGAAATAGTATTTATGGCAGCAATAATAAATGATGGCTAAATATTGCAAATTTTGGAGTAACTGATTAGATTAATTAATGTAAAACTAAGTACACTTACAAATCTGAGGTAAAGGAAGCAAGAAACAGACTTCACCTGCTCACATTTCAGACAAAATTGGAGGATGGGTAGGGTGGCACGTGTGGGAGGGAAGCAGAGAAAAAAGCTAAAAATAGGACAACTAGTGAATGTAGAGCATGGGGGAGGAAAAAGAAAGTTTGTTAAAGGGGTAAGATTTGAAATTTTCTTGTTCAGCAGGAGTCGTGAGAACAGCTTGTGTTTGAAATTGCAGGAATATTCATTGCACTGGGTTCTGATATCCAAGAAAAATAAAAGAGAAAGAGGCTTTGGTTTCAGGGTCAGGGAAGTGGTAAAATTGCCTGTTTCTTGTGCCATTTGGCTCCTCTTCTGTCTTGTTTCTTCCACCCCCTGGAGCTCTCAGTTCCAAGTTTCAGGAGCTGCTCCAGTGCAAGTCTCACTGTTGTGGCAGCAGAAAGTACTGACTGAGAATTTAATGTATTGGCAATCTTGCACAAAGAGGTGTGTGCCATCAGTGACTATCCCAATCTAACATCCTCTGGCTCTGGATGAGTCCTCTCCTTGCTCAAATTGGGTTACTAAGTTGCTTTGATTTGTTTGTTTGTTTGTTTTTTTTACTGCATCTGTGAAAGTGCTGTTTCTCCTGATGGACTTGGAAAGACCTGTCCCTCTGTTTTGTTACTCATTGAAAAATCACACCCAAAATCTAGTCCTTTCCTTCTCTGATGAAATGATTACTTGTTTATTCTTGTAAGAGACTGATTGTTTCCACTGCCTGACTTGCTTGTCTTTAATCCCCAGACACATGTACTCAAGTCAACTGTAAAATTGTCTATTGATAAAATTGTAATATTGCTCTGAAAATTGATTCTAAAATGACATGTTGGGATTCCTGTCTGTTTCCTCATTGATTTTCAGATCCTGTGTGTTTAGCTTAACAGGACTGCACTCTTCCTTTTTTGTGTTCCTACCAGTAATAAAGTTCCGGCAGACCAATTGTGGCCACTGCTTACCTCCCCCCTTACTGTGATATCCCACTTTCAGTAGCTTTGTACAATTACAGTGAATTAAAGCACAGTGCCAAGTCCTAAGAAGTGTGTCCTAAAAGGAGTAAAATCCATTACATGATCTTCCCAAATCATGCTGCATGTTTGCAGGGTTATGGTGAATGCTGGTAAGAACTTTGGCATCTGCTGATGTAGGTTCTGATGAAGTTGTGCAAAGTGGAAACATTATAAGCAGCATGGCAACCGCTGCAGTTCTGTGGTAGAGAGGCTACACTAAAAACCACCTGCAAAACTAAAGAATTTAAACTGCAAAGAAATTTGGAGTCCTCACAGGGAACAGAAATGCTAGAAATGCTGGTTGGAAGTTGGCAAGGATTACTTCAAATTATGAAACACGTGAACACATACGTGTGTTTGATGATTGCATGAAAGCTGCCAAAATTTCAGCTACCCGCTGTGTATAGGAGAGCATGCATCACAAGAAAGACATTATACCATTACCACAGGCTTGCTGGGCAGTGTGACACTTTAGAGGGTGGTTTCACTTGCCAATAAATTTGTGGTAGCTCCGTGACCCGACAAGGCTTTTCCACCTCTGAGCATCAGCAGCAGCTGAGAGAGCATTATGCTTTTTTTTGGTGGTGCAGAGCTGAGAGCTCTGGGTTGTGGGGGCTCGGTGGGGTGGTTTCTGTTAGGTAACTAGACCCTGCAGACGTGCATCTCGGCACTGTGGGAACTCTGGCTGTTCCTACTCTGCCAGTAATGGGAAAGGGCGCTTGGGAAGCACTTCCCTACTTCTCTCCATAAAAGGAGGTAGGTTTGTCTCAAACATGTTGATGTGTGCTTGGAAGGACAAGTTTAAAGCAGGCGGTGTTTCAGGAGGCCTGTAGCTTGATGTCCCTCAGTGGTTATTGTGTTAAATGTGTGTCTAGCCACGTGCAAGTGTAAACAACTGAATCAACACAAACATGAATGAAAAAGTTATTCTACACAAACCAGCAATGCGTTTCTACCTGCTCTGGAATGTCTGCATTTTAGAGTTTTGTCTTGAATGTCCTGGATGGTTCAGGACCAAAGTCAGTGGTTTTCCAAGCCTTTATTTTTTTATTTTTTTTCCCTTTTATGGTTTGACTTTAAGCAATTCTGATTTTCCAGCTGTTTTCTTCACAGTTTTTCTCTCAAGCACCTTTTTGGCCTACCTGCCTCTTTCATTTGCATATCAAAGAGAGTATTTAATTAGTTCCTTATTGTTGTTGTTCCTATCTTTCCGTTCTCTCAGCAAAGATTTAATTTTCCTTCAGCCATGGTTTTCTTAAGGATCATTCTGCAAACTAGCTATAAATAGTTGGGTTTGCTTCAATAATAACAAAATAAGACATTTCTGTAAGTTTTGTTCCCATTATGAAAAAAAAAGGGTAATGAGTTATTGTTAATCTGCAGACTAAAATTGAAAAATCCTTGCAAAGAAGCTCGTTGGTCTCAGGTGGGAGTGTTATAAAAAAGCAAACTGGTGCACCTACCATTTGTCTTATGTAAACTATTGCAGGGAGGATGCAAAAAATAGGTATGCAAATTTGATTCCCCAGCACTACTACATGATCTAAACTACATGATAATTTTCTTTCAGTACTCTTCATTATTGCATAATAGCCAGGTTTTAGTTCTAAAGCCGAGTGCCCTTGGAAATAAATTTTCATCTTTGGAAAGGAATTTTTGTTTGTTTGTTTATTGCTGTTACAGGAGATTAGGTTTTCTATTTGTTAGATTATTATTAAGAATTAGATTTCTATTGTCAGTACATCTGAATTCAAGACTTCTGGAAAACTGGAAAGTTAACTGCATGTGACATAATTGGCCTGCCAGTACATGATATCCACATGTAACATTAGAGGACGGGTCAAGTGCATTGCACAATAATTCTACAGTTGCTTTTTATTGCTCTTCTGAAATACGGATTCACTCTTCATTACATTTACTGACTTTAAATTGTAAATTTACAAAGGCTTCATCTACAGTGTCTGTGCACTTCTTCTGCTTTCCCCTAAACTGAGGGGCCTAGAACTGGACACAGCACTCAAGGTGTGGCCTCACCAGTGCCCAGTACAGGGGAAGAATCACTGCTCTGGTCCTGCTGGCCACACTGTTCCTGATACAGGCCAGATGCCATTGGCCTTTTTGGCCATCTGGGCACACTCTGGCCCATGTTCAGCTTCCTGCCAATCAGAACCCCCATGTCCCTTTCTGCCTGGCCCTGTCTGGCCATTCTGTCCCAGACTGTTCTGCAGCCATGGTGTATTCTTACCATATACTAAGTCAGGGTGGGCTCATCTTGAAGTCAGGAAGGTGGTCTTGAGCATCTCTTTGATCTCTCTCTTATTTCCAGTGCTCAGGTAATTAGTGGTTTTCTTTTCTGCATTGGTTGGGCATTAACAGAAAGCTCAGGAACTCATCTTTTCTTTGGTTTTGTTGAATGGAGGAAAATACAAAGAAGTAGACTACATTTAAGAGACTTTTTTTTTTCTTTCCCCTGGTTTATCTGTTTGAAAAACAGAGAAGAAAGACTGTGTTACCATACTGTAAAATGAGAAATCTATTGGATTGAGGGAGAAATGTAAATTGAATTGTAACTGCATTGCTTTGTATTTCTCTGATCTTAGTCACATGTGCTGGAAAATCAGAGAATTCCAAATCCTGTTGAAACCTTAAAACCTGCCTCATGCATTTCTGAAGCAAGGTGCACAAGGTCATCCTGCACCTGTTGGACGCAGTGTTTGGGCAGGGTGAATGTTACAGACAGGTATGTCTGGCTGACACTGAATACTTTATTTTAATTAAAATGGAGGAGGAAGCAAACCCAGTATATTTTGGGGGAAAAAAAAAAAACTAAGCAAGAGCATCACTGTGATTCAGGTCTCACGATGTAATCTAGTAGAAGAGAATAATTCAACCTGAAATAGCTAAGGAGGAATCTTACCTTCAAGTATAATGTAGTATTTTATTGTGTAATTCATGTAATTTTTTTGTAGCCTCTTCCCTATATTTCAGTCTGAAAACCCTACATAAAGTCTCAATGAATAAGCTTTGCTTTGTTTTACCCTTGTGGTGATAACTTCCAGTGAAGCCCTCCCTAATGGTTTAAGCAGATGACCAAAGCAGGGGAGGGGCTGAAGGTACAAAAAATCCAAAGGTGTTAAAGTAGTGCATGGGTGATGATAGCTAAAGGGCTGCAAAAAAAAAAAAAAAAAACCCGAACAAAAACAAAAAAACAAACAAAAAAAAAATCCAAAAAAAAACCCAACCAAAAAACCCCAAAAAACCAAACCAAACAAAACCAAACCAAACCAAACCAAACCAACCAAACAAACAAAAACCAAAAACCCACAAAACCCAACCAACCAACCAACCAACCAACCAACCAAAACCAAGCCAGAAACTCAAACAAACTTCTAGAAATAAGGCCAAGTAATTATGCACCAAAGAAATCATGGTGAAATAGAAGAGCTGCTTGAGAGGGATTTCTTGCTGCTGTGGATGCCGCAGGAATAGACTTAGTTATCTGTGAAGGTAATGAATATTAAGGTAAAGCAATTGCAGTCAGTTAGGAATATCTCTGTACAGACTATTTTCCACAGTGCCACATGTACTGCATTGGTTTCTGTTGGAGTACTACCTTTGTATTGTTTCTTATTGTACTTGTTCTTCTAATGAGTATGTAGTAATGCTTTCCACAGGTACATGAGTCAACACCTTTCCTCTCAGCTTTTGTGAAGCTGTGAGGAGATGCGTTGATGGTGATTCCATATGATTCTGTTACTTCAGAGGAAAAGAAGTGATAAAAAGTTACTGCAAAACAGGAGGGTGGGGAGAAAGAAGTATAACCTTCTGGCCACCAGAGAGTCTTTTTATGGATCTTGATGTAGAAGGTCTTTCCAGTGACTTTTGACTTCAGATATTGCAAGTTTCTTGCTGTATTGCTTTATGGGGATTTTAGGGTATTGCTTTGTAAAACTGGCTTGTGTGCTTGCAGGACATCATTTTATAAAACATCTCAGAGGCACCACAGGTTCTCTTTTTAGACAAGACCTGTCTGTGCTTTCTCTTTAAAGCAACTATTGGAGGGATAATTATTGTAGTTCACAAATACTGTGCACAGTTATAAACAACCGTTGGGTGTCTCAACTGTAATATTTGTACATCTTAATGATAGATCCCCTTCTTTTAGTAACTTCTTATATGTCATTGTGCAGATCGGTATCTTTTGCTGGCTCTGGTTAACTAAACTGTGCATTTATAATGTTTCATTCTCTAATGGTAGTTCTCAGAGAACATGTAATGCAAAAGCTGACTCAGTCCCCAAACCCTGTGCCACCACTGGTGTTCTTAGAAGAGTTGCAGTAAGACAATTGGGCTATGGGGGACCCAGAAATCTCATTAAATCAATTAACCTCTGCTGCCCCTTCTATGCAGCATATCATAAAACATTACCATGTCAACATTACCTTAGCACAAAAAAGTATTTTCTTTCTTAGTGTTTTCATGATGGTGTGGTTCCAGGGAGATAATATTAAAGAAGAAAGTTGAAGCTTTCTTTATTTTTTGCAAGACTGAGCTGATGTAAAAGCAAAGGTAGAAAGGAATAATGGATTTGCAGGACCTTCAGAACTCGTAAATATTGTTGAACTCCCCTTAAGCAACACGGAGTCAATGCATTACAAAATCAAGCTATCACATATCATCTATACAAAGGAAATATAGTATACTGTCTCTTTATGTTAAGCAGAAAGAAAAAGGTAGATTTAGTTGTAATGAAACTGTTTCTTTGGCTACAGCATGCCCAGTTTTCTGGTGATGGGGAAAAAAAAGACAATTGTTCAGCCCATTACACTTGAGGGGTAATTTGAAGCTAGTAAATTTTTACATCAATGCTTTCTCTTGAATAATTCAGATCTCTGTGTGTATTCTATAGTGCCTTCGTTTTATAAATAAATAAATAAATAAGCTGGGGGAGGGGAAGGCCCTAAGTTAGATATAAAAGTGAAAAGGCAGTTCGTAAAGGGTGTCTAATTTTGTCAGAGAGTAATTCAGATTACCTGAGTTTTAGAAAGTTCCAAAACCTTTGAACTGAATGTGTACATATTATGAGCATCTTCCATGGTTGACATTTTACCTCCTGCTCACATTTAAATTTGACTGATTGCTATTTCATTTTTGAAAAGAAGCCACTGCCTGCACTGCTTAATTACACTCATGCTTAATCCTGTTGCTTTTTTCTGTAGGATTGTGGAAAAGGGTTACTACAGTGAACGAGATGCTGCTGACGCGGTTAAACAAATCCTGGAGGCGGTTGCTGTGAGTATTTTCATCATATACTCATATGATCTCTCACCTATAGTAGCTCAATAAATAATTGTGTGTGAAAGAGGCAGAGTTCACTGGAGACAGTCTACACAAGTTTCTTCCTATAATTAATTTTTTATTGTTTTTTTTTTTTTTTTTTTTTATAATAGTGGCACTTTGAAGGGCTAGAAGTGATTTTGGATGGCAATTCATTTAATGCTCTAAATTATCTGTTACAGGGGAGTTTGTGCTTTGTCCAGTCTCTGCTGTGGAGTTCAGCACTGGTTGTTTTAGCCCTAAAAGTAATTTGAAATCACTGACACTTGCAGAGCCTCTCACTCATTTTGTTTTGATGAGTTTGGCACAGTAATTTATTTGGAACTTTAAAAGTGCATTACTTTTCATCTGACTTTAGAGGATAATAGATAGCTGAATGTGTTAGCTGGTGTAAAGAGTTACAAAAATTTAAGTCAGAGGTTCCTGCAGAATATTGCCATGAAAATACTTATGCTTCATTTGCATAAAGTGACCCATCACAAGTTTTGCCACTATGAAGGAGCATTTAGACAAAGAAGGCTCTTTGCAAGGAAGTGGCGATGGCACCAAGCCTGCCAGAGTTTAAGAGGTGTTTGATGATGCTGTCACGCACATGGTGTGACTCTTGGGGCTGTCGTGAGCAGGGCTGGAATTTCAGTGATCCTTGTGGGTTTCTTCCACCTCAGGATATTCTATGATTCTATGATGTAACATGTGGACTACTTGGAAAAGTGCACAGTGTGGGTTGCAACGCATCTAATGAAAAATCAACTCTTCTTGCTCTTCATATTGCACATACCTGTATGGAATTAAAGTAATTTTGAGGGCAAACAGAATAAAAATTGGTGCCAGTAGTTTGGGCCATTTTTAATATATCTTCCCCCTCTGTGTTTTTTGTGATTTTCAAATATCTGGGGGGTTTTGTACAGCTATTTCACATTTTGTCACTTAGAGAAAGGTATAAAAGCAAGAAGGTGAAGAGTTCTAGTGTCTACATACAACTATTTCTGTGCATTGTCTGTGTTTCTTAGTCATTTGTAGATCTTTCATCTGATTTTACACAAGACATTCTCCAAAACAGCAATCAGATGCTGGGAAAGCACTTAAATTAATTTGTCAATTGTCTAGACTGTGTACTAGCACTGATCACTTCCAGTACAGAAGAGAGGGGACATGTTGAACAAGAAAAAAGTGCTCCAGTTGGGACACTTGAAGCATTCCAGATAAATAACAACATAGAGGCAATTTTATTTTGTGAAAATAAGGAGATATAGATACTAGAGATTTTGCTTTCTACTGTGTCCAGCAGACTTCAGAGTCAGCAGGAGATGTTTTGGATTTTATCCAGTGGCACTGCCTGGTTGCTGGCAGCAGATGAAGGTGCTTTGGGGTGAAGCAGCCAGTTACCACAAAGACTGCAAAGATCCTGGAGTCAGAGATGTGTGAGTAGTGCAGGTGGGACCTGAAGGACTTTTGCTGTATTTCCCAACTGCCAGCCTTTTCCAAGAAAGTACAGCTGTTGATCACTTGGGAAGAAGCAAGGCTGGCCTGCAGGCCTCATTTGAAGGATCTATACAGGTCATCCTAGGAGACAGTGTCACAGGAGCTGTCCTCAGGAAAGGGCTGATGGTCATGACTGACTTCTGTGGAAGGTATCCAGAGATGAGGAGATTACTGGTTATGGCTGTAATTCAGTTAAACAGAAGGAACAGTGCAACTTGGGCATACTTAGCTGGGATGGTAATGAAATACCTCAGTGTGAAAAGCTGCTATAAACCATGGTTTGGTATTCTTTCTAAGCCTCTTCACACTAAATAAGATGTGAGAACTGGTGTTTACTACACTAACTACACTTACTGCAAGACCATGCATGTTCACTTCATGCTGTTTTCTGAATGATCTGATGTTTACTGAGTCACTCTTATCCAAAGAAATCTGAATTATGTATTTCAGTGCACAGCACAATCCATTTGTATAACTTTTAAAATTGGTTCAGATTATTATTTTGTGAGCAACTTTTTTTTTCCAGATGAAGTGCTCCAGTTAAAATGTTTCTATATTATTTAACATTCTTTTGGCAAAAAAAAAAAAAAAGGAA
>VXBX01004607.1:274-48057 GCA_013400415.1 Scytalopus superciliaris | reverse complement strand
TTTGGGTTTTTTTTTTTTTTTTGGGTTTTTTTTTGGTTTTTTTTTTTGGTTTTTTTTTTTTTTTTTTTTTTTTTTTTTTTTTTGTTTTTTTTTTTTGTTTTGTTTTGTTTTTTGTTTTTTTTTGTTAAGCCCTTAGTTTAAGCCCCTTCTTTCCTTCCTGTGTGTTATTTACCACTAGGTATCCAAATGGGGTGGTCAAATTCTCTTTCCAACATTTATGTTGCATTGCTGAACAAGGCAGATTTGACACTGTCTCACCACACAGCAGCATTAGTGTTTACAGTCATGTTTGCTATGGAGCCCAGTGCAGCTGTGGTTTCATAAGAGCAGGTTCATCTCAGATGGGAGTGGCACCCCAAGTTCTGAAATATGTTAAAATTAACATTGGTTTATCTTCTCTTAGTTTAGCAAAATTGTTCAACCATAGTCTGCAGAGGCTAAAGGAGGTTTGGGTTCTTTTTTCTTATTTATACGATGGTAAAAAAAAAAAAAAAAAGAAAAAAAGAAAAAAGTGAAAGGCTTTGAATTTTTAATTTTTGTTTCTTCATAGTATTTCACATTCATAATCCAGGTCATAGCAAGCCAGAAACCTCTGTGAATAAAACCCCCACAAATGATGGTATTATAAAGATTGAGGTGAGGAAAGCAAAGGTGTTAAAAGAGGAGATAAAATTTTCAATCAGCCTCTTCATAGTTCTTCAGTCAGATGGTTTTCTCTTTCTGATCAGTAGGAATTTAGCTGCTTACTTGAATGAGGCCAAAATAGCTTGTTCCTGTTAATACTGATTTAAGTTTAGATTCAGAGATGTGAGACAAAGCTTTTCATCGCAACTGACATTTCTGTTTCTCTGTATGTGTTTTAGTTTTAGTTATTGATATTTTCACTAAAAGAATTTTTACAAACAAGATTTTAATATCATCCTTCCCTCAATTTGGAAATTACTCAAAAGCAGTAAGTACATTTTATGTCTTATACTGATTGCTAGACTAATCAATAAAAGTCAAACTGTGGACCAGATTCCCAATTATCCTATTGCTTTTTCTTCAGTATGGGCATAAAATCAACCCCCATCCCTAATCTTTAAGTCTCTTGTTCATGATATAAAAAGCAAAATCCTAGATTAAAATACAAGGAGAAAAATACACTGGCACCAAAAATTCATCCCTCAGAGCACAGTGATAACATGTAACTAAGTGAAGGTCATTACATTTAATTTCACAGTTTTAAAACAGAAGTCCTTAACTCTCCAAGATCTACATCAATGTAGCCTTATCAAGGCTACAGAAGTATTTGAATTATTATGGTAGTGCAATACAAAAACCCAAAACTAGAGCCCACACTTGGTTTCTTTGAAGATAACAGAAACATTTCCACCGATTTCAAAGGATTATTTGTTGTTTGTCATGTGTGGCCAATTGTTTTTCTAGCTCTAACTCCTAATTGAAAATTCCTATTTGCCATAGCACAGACACCTGAGCTGGTTTTGCACCCCAGGCTCCTCTGCTGTCAGAATCAGAGGCAGCCACTGGACGTGGCAGCATGTTCGTAGACATATTCCATCACTATTCACTGTGGAAAGCACTTGTGTTATATGAGTTTGTTGCAAATTATTGTCACTCTCTTACAGAAACAGCTCTGAAATTTGCAGTTTGGAAAAGGTTGGCTTATTAGCATTGGGAATACAATCTGTCCACCAAGTAAAGTCAAGATACTGAGGTTTCTTCTCAGTTCATGCCTGTAGAGTTTTGGTATAATATGTGACCTAGCATAACAATGTTGTTCAGGTCAAATATTTTTCCAAAGATTTTCTGAACCCCGGAAAAAGTATGGCACAGTAACTGAAAAACAGAAATTTAATTTTTGCAGGTTCTTATGGTGATCTCCATTATAACAGCAAACTTTGGAATCAAGATAGATCCATGTAGAAACTAAGAAAAATATGTGGAAACAGGATTTCATTTCACTGGGTGGTACATGGTATTTCAGAATTCCAGTTGTCCAAACAGTGAACATTGAGTGCCTTGATAAAGTCATCACAATTCCCAGCAGAATGTGAATTTTAATTCCTCATTTAAGAGTCTGCACAAACCATGTAATATTCCTTTCCAGAAGACTCATAACTACTGTGCACTCTGAGATAGCTTTTCAAAGGAAGCAGTCACCTACATAATAGAGATGTCCACAGGCTCATCGTCCAGACTTCCTCCTCTTTCTGGTAGATGAGAATTTTTTAAGTTCTTCTGGTTATGTTCTTACAGGCATAGCTCATTTTTATGGGTTTGATTTTTTAAAATACATGATTTCTTTGCAAATGTTCCTGGCACCTTGTCAAGTACTACAAAACGGTATGTTCTTAATGTCATCACCTGGAGAAAAATTCAGGCTTGGAAAGCTAGAATAGAAATAGATCTTAAGAGTTCAATCCATTTCAGGTATCGTAAGGAACTGTCCATGAAGTTGTTTGGGTTTTTTCAGCTGAAAAGGGCACCAAGTGGCCATGATAGAGCACAACAGACTTCTTTTCTGGTTGTGAGTGTAAAGTTTGTATTGCAAAAACATGATATTTGGGCAGATCTAGACTGCAAAGGTGTGCCTTGATCAAGGTGTGAGGTATGGTGTTGTTGACAGAAGCGATATATTGCTTTCCTACCTCACTTCAGAATAGGGGAGTGCATGTGTCACAGTTCTGTGAGGCTGAGATCAGTCTAAGTTTGGTTTAATGTAATGGCACCTGGAAGACTGGGGTGGGCCTTTGTATTGCATGGGGTGACAGCTCACCTCTAGTAAATGAATAAATGGAGACACTTCTGTGCATCTAGACTCTGAGAGCTGTGCTATTTATAACTACATTTTGTAAAAAGTCTCTAACAAAATTAGAAGAACGATTCTTTTAAAAGAAATATGGTTTAAAGAGTTCTTTCTAAATGTATGGCCAATATTAGGCTTAGCAAGTGATGCTACTACATGTAGGCCAAACTTCACAATTCAAGGAAAGGAGTATAATTAACCCAAAACAACATCTCTGTGTTATTTATGCATAAAGAAGAATTCAAGGGTTATAAGTATTCCTTAGACACAATGATGCATTAAAAATTACAGACTTTTTTGTATGCACAGTTTGGAATGAAAATTTTATAGATGGACAAGAGAAATGTCATCTTTCTTTGTTGGCTTATTGCTCTGAAATCTCACCTTTTAAACAATTTCAAATCTGACCCCACTGAGACAGGTCGCTCTCTGTCAGCCATGCCAATATCCATACCAATAAATTGTGCCAGCCTTCAGAAAAGGGGTCAGTTTCAAGTTGCCTGGTGGGAACAATCTTTAGCTTGACTAACAGGGTGTTGTTTTGGTCAATGCTAATCTACCCAGGACTGTTCTAAACATTTGAACAGTGTAGGCAATTGGTTATTATCATCCAGGAGCTCTTCTCGCCATGGGTTAATTTACTGGTGTAACTGTACTGTACAGGCAGAACAAAATCCACTTATACTTCAAAAGCATGTAGTATAGACTGCAATCTTCCCCCTTAAGAGTTACTCTGTTTTGTGAAATATCCCTCTTGAAAAACTAGATAAATTAATAAAAAACTATGAAATGTTGTGTTTTGATTGCAATGCAACAAAAAAAAAATTATTGGAAGAAAACTATGGTATGTTGGTGCAGAATGAACAGATGTGCACCTGTGGCTAATTAGGGCATTATATTATGGCCCCATTATCCCTGGGTATCCTAGAGCTATGGATGGTGAATCTGTGTGGTTAGTGAAATCTGACACTGCCAGAAATAGTTTTCCATTAGCTAAGTGGCTCTCTGATGGCCAAGGTTACTGGGGCCTGAGCTAGAACCAGGTATCATTTGCAGGGGCTTTAGATCTGTTAGATCTGTTCTAGGTTGTTTTTCATTTGTATCTTTTTAATTTCCTAATGGCAAAATCAAAGACATTGCTGACTTGCAAAAACATTACTTGCTTTTTAGTAACCTGCTCAAAATACAGAATTTTGTTTGTTTTTTTTTTCAATTTGCTAGAATTATAGTGATGAAATTTGTTAAGGGATGGCAAATTTTTAAAAGACTTTCTGTAGATTTCTGCCATTAGCTAAAAGCAAAAAGCCTGATTTCAGAAAATTCCTCCCTGCTTCCTTTTAAATTTGCTTCAGGAGCATTAATTTATAAAAGCACATTAGTGTTTATGACGCTTTTGAGAGTTTTTTTTTTTTTTTAGGTTAGTCTTAAAGTAATTGCATCTTCAATATTTTTAAAATATTTTTCATATTTTGAAGTTAGTTAAAAACTCTTGTTTAATATGATTTTTTCCCCCCTATTTCTTTATAGCGTGACTGTGATCAATAAAGTAAAAAGTGCTTAGGACAGAGAGTTAGTAGAACAAAGTGGTACCAATTTAATGTGCTTTTTGTTTTCTGACCTCTGTACAAGCAATAAACCCTCAGCACACTGTGGAGGGTTGTAAGAGCTGTGCTAAGTGAAGTCAAGCAGAGAGGTTCTGTGAGTTGTACAAAACTACAGAGGAAATGGATGCTGGTACCAAAGGCAGAACTTCTAGATTTGCGCTTTTGTTTTAGGGAGGGGACTGCTTCTTGAGGCTTTTAGGCTATCCTGGGATTTTGGGTTTGTTTTTTTTCTAACCCACAAATAAATATGCTGCACTTCAGCAGCTCTGACAGATCAAGTCACACATGTTAAGTAAGTTCTGCCCACTGCAGCTTGTGGCATTGCCGTGCATCTGTTACCATGATTCTTTTGAATTGCACCATAAGTGACTGAGTCTTCACAAAAGAACATGTACCATTCACCTTTTCCTTATGGCACTGGAGAGAGGGCACATGGCAGGTTCCCAGCAGGTGTGGAGACCGCGTGAGGAAGGTTTCCCTGCGTGAAGGATCTGGGCAATTGCAGGAAGGGATGCTTGATCTTTGTCTTCTGCACTCCAGACAGGCAGGGGGAAAAAAAAAAGAAAAAGAAAATTAAGCAGAATGGCTGTATGAGGTTAATGTATGTTAATTCTTCACTGAATTCAGATAGTCTGCAAATGGGTGGCTCTTCTAGATGGATTTAAGAAGAAGCCACTATAGCAAAGCTCTTCTAGCTGCTCTGATACTGTGTCCTACTTACAGTTTAAGAGGAGAATTTCATGCCACTGCAGACAGTTAGCTCTGCACAAAGCCTGCTTGTCTGGGATTTGTGTGGGAAGGTGTGTGTTATCATCTCCTACATATGTCAGATTGTACAGAAATTACTGTACATGATTTGCTCTCATCACACCTGGTATAGTGTCGTCATCCTGCTGCTTCACTCTTCTAAAAGCTGGAACATTCAAAAGATAGAAATGCTTCCAAATGTAAAAGAAAATTAATTGTAGAGAATATAGTTAAAACTTTATATAACCTAATTGCTTAATTTAGAACTTCCCTTCTGACTATCTCATAACTTTGAATAGAGTAGATCAGCAAAGAAAATAACCAGATTTGGACTTAGTAATCTGTGCTGATGCATTTCTTCATTCTTTTTTTGTAATACACAGATTTATTATCTGAACTCATAAATCAAATTAGTTGTGTTAATGCATACTTATACAAAGGCAAATTTCTTTGTTCCACTAAAACAGTATTCTGTTAAATGAATTTAACTAAGCTAATTGTTATTTTAGGAAAATGTTTGGAAGTCAGTTTATCACATAGCAAACATAACGGCATACTTCAATTTCCCAGAGCAGCCAGTAAAAACCAGACAAGTGCAAGGAACTGTCTTTCTGTAAGATGTTTGGAGAAGCTTTCACGGGATGGAATCTTCCTAAGACTCCATTTTGTTGTTATCCAGATACAGAAATCTGAAACTCATTGAAATACATCCAGAAAATACATCAGTGGTGGTTTTGCCTTCTGCAGTGACAAAATGGTCCCAAAGCCAGTGTAGGTGCAGGAAAGGAATGGTGGCAAAGGGAAGATGATGCTGTCTGCATAACTTGATTTCACACTTTCATTACTGAAACCCTGTTGATGCACTGACGGTGTCCTTTATTTGGTGCCTTTTTTTAAAGCTCCTTAAGCAAGATTCTCAATCCTCAAATACACTTCTGCAACACTTCTTAGAACAATCTCTGCATTTTCAAAATTATTTCAATTCTTGTTTTCTATACTGTAAAGAAAAATTTTAACCCTAAATAATGTTTTTATCCTGTAAGCAACCAAATTGGATAAATGCACTGTTCCATAATCATCAAAATAAAACTATCCAGCTCCCAAAGCCAAAACATACAGGATTTCAGAACCTGTTCTGTGTTGTGTGCTGCCTGAGAGATAAATGAAAGCACTGAAACAGGCAGCCATATCACTGTGGCTGTACATATTTTACATACATATTTTATTGTACATATTTTAAATAAAGTCTGAAAAAGTGAAGTAGTGGAAGTTTACATGGATTTCAGTGGGGACAGCATGTTTTCAAAAGCAAATTATTATGTATACCCATTCCTCATTGCACTGGTCTTTCAGACATCTGTACAGCTCATGTGCCAAAACAGTTCTAAAAACATGGAACCTGAAGTGCAGAGAAACTACATCATTTACTCTACAGTAAGACCACAGTAGCTCCAGGTCTCACACCATATCCTCATATCAATCTGTAACTTTTGTGCAATTATTGGATGTGTGAATTACAAATCAGCTGACACATGCATAAGATTAAACAGGACATAGATGTTCACTGACTATGAAATTTTATATATTTCTTGATCCCCCTAAAGCTGCCTGTGCCTTGTTTTCCAAAGTCTAAACCAGT
The DNA here is from genome assembly GCA_013400415.1 of Scytalopus superciliaris. NCBI lineage: Eukaryota > Metazoa > Chordata > Aves > Passeriformes > Rhinocryptidae > Scytalopus > Scytalopus superciliaris. Next base: position 41,258 of record VXBX01004607.1, on the reverse strand, counting down.
GTGGAATGTATGATTCTGGGTACATGTTTCAATGCTGCATTTTGACTGTTTCTCTGTAAAAATTACGATTTTTTGGCACATTATATGGAGACTGGCTTTCCCATTCTACTTGTATAATATGAGTTCACTCACCTTTTTAGGGGCAGAAAATAGGAAAGTTTGGATTGCTTTTTGGTTTTCTCTTTTTCAGTATCCTGCTAGATTATTAAAAGTTTGTTTAAATTTCCTCCTAACTGCTTCAAATAACCACATCTTTTTCAAACAGTGTATACCTGTAATCAAACCCAGTGACTGTGCAGGAACTTTCATTATGCAACAACACTCTTTTGTACAGGCTTTTGTAAGGGCTATGGAAAGAGCTTAATTTTAAGTCCAGACATTCCTGAGAAGAGAGCAAAAAACATCCTCTTTCCAGTTTCTTACACATGTAATGACTGCCTTCATAGCAGAAGATGTCCAGTACTGGCCTTTGTTCTCCCTTCAGAACCCTACAGTCCTGATTTTGTAATAACTTCAAAAGGCAACAGCAATAGAATTGGTAGGAATTTTCCTTTTGAAATCAAGATTGAATCTGGTATTCATGAACATGACTCTCATATTATCAGCATCCTGGACAGAGATTCCTCTAATGCAGCCACTGCACCAGCCACATCAGAACACAGGTTTCCCCCCACCACTAAACCAACACACAGAGGAAACAGTCATTGTGTCTGAGAAGCCAAAGGAACACTAGGTCCTTGATCCAGAGATTTCCACAGCAGTGGCTGTTCAGCTTGGAGAGGTAGTGTGTGCTGCCCCGCGTAGCAGCGCTGCCCAGGAGGGCAGCTGCGAGCCAGGTGGGAGCAAGAGTTGCAGGTGGAGGTCCCTTAATCAGCTCTTTGATTGTCTAATGCAACTTGACAAGGGAGCTGGGCCCCTACTTGGCAGGGATCCATCTGACATCAAAACCCTTTGGTTAATGTGGAGGCATCACTTAACCCAAAGGCTGTGCATCTCACAGTTACTCTCAAAAGCAGAAAGAAAGGTATTTAAGGACTTTTCCTTTACTTCCTGGCAGGAGGGAATTTTAACACTGCCAGAAGTGGCCCTGTGCCTGTCAGAGAGAGCTCAGGACTCTGGGAGCATAGAATGTGGTCAGGGGTCAGTTGGTTTCTCATCAGTCCCTGAATGATGGTCACTGCTCAGGAACAGCCCATCGTGGAATTAAACACAGACATGAAGTATGCAGAAAGCAGACAATAGGTCAGCTTCATTGCTGACCATATTCACTGGAATAACAGCAAGAGTTCAAAGGCTGAAGTCAGGAAGGCCAAGGCAGAAAATGAGAATGCATCTAGCATGAGATAAGAAGGGTACCAAACTCAACTAATCCTCATAAGAAGAAATGCAGGTGAAAAAGATCTATTCAAAGATGTGTGAGAGAAGGCAGCAGTGGTTTTGTCTTCTTTTTTCCTGCTGGTTTGCAGTAAAAGTTCACTTTTAACTAGATGTCTAGCACAATTAGTAGCAGTGACTGAGCTGTTAAATGTGAGCCTAGAATAAGAAAAGACTAAATCAGAGAGTATTGAAATAATTTAGATATTTTATTAATTGTTTGTACCCACTGACCTTCACAGAAGAATCTTTAAAGAGCAAGCTTTTTAAGTCTAAAAAAGATTCAACAGATAGCACTCACTTCTGTTGGAGGCTGGGCAGAGCAGATATATGTAATCACTTCAAGAGGAAAAAGAGAGGAATTAATTCCTCAGGCAAACCTGAAGTAAATAATGAAGCAAAAGAATATGAGGCACCTGAGAGATAACAAGGCATGGAGGTCACCAATCAGGCAGGTTTTTGTATAGCTCAAATAATGTCAAATCAGCCTGGTTTCTTCTCAATAAGGGTAAGAGGCACTGTTGTCAGAGAGGAACAGAAGGTATCATATCTACTTGACATGAGCAACACTTTTGATGCTTGTCTCATCTGACAGTCTCAAAATAAATTAGGGAAATGTCGTCAAGATGATGTGATTTTAAGCTGGATGGAGACTGGTTGTCTGTACTGAGAGAACGTTTATCAGTGTGTTTAAAGATCAAAAGGGAGGTTCAGGAAAATCCTTCACTGGCCTGCTTTTTCAGTGTTCTCGTTGACAACCTTGCATGATGGAATTGATGGTACACTTACAAACATTTTAGACATCATAAAATTGGGGAAAACTGCAAGTATGTTGCAGAGTAAGGTTAGAAATAAATGAAGTTTGGTAAATTCAGTGTCATCTTTGTATTGTCAAGGACAGTGGGAACAAAAGAGAAAGGACTTGAACGTTACAGTGGGTCAAAAGGCAAACAGGAGTGGTACATGTTGCAAAAAATGGCAAGTAGATTTATGAATGCATTATATACAAAGTTTGTCAGGCCACAGCTGAAATGCATTTTGCATTTTCAACACATTAGTGCAAGTTGACACTTGTCTGGAGGAAAACAACAAGAATGTCCATGGGTCTAGAAAATACTGAGCAAACTGAAGTCCTCCACATAGATGAATGATTGTGTACATGGTAACCAGTACTCAAAAAGCTGTTGCAAAAAGGGGGACAATCTGCTTTCTGCCTCTGAGGTGTATAGGAAACAAAATGATGGGCCTTATGTGCTCTTGTCAAGATCCAGGTAAGTCACAGGGAACTACTTTTTAACAGTCAAGAAAGCCCAGCCCTGCAATAAATTGCTTGTGGAAATTATGGATTCTCTAGTAGCATAGGTCTGTAAGCATAAATTGAACAAACAGCTGTTGTAGACATAATTGATGCTGCCAAGGAGCATAGAAAGGAGTAGATGATTCAGCCCTACTCTTGTACAGTTCTGTGTAATGGGTGCCATAATTAAAATTAAGCAAAAAGGCTAGAGTTTTAAGCAGTCCACATCAGTTCTTTTGTCATAAAATCTTTCAAGTTAGATAGGTACCTGAATTATTAAGGAACAAAACAAAGAACAAAAGAAACTCTCACGCAACAATTAGGAAAAAACTTAGTGAAGAAGGGAAAAAAAAAAAAAGAGAAAAATTCTTTCTGCTGCAGTCATAATTAGTCATGGTAATTGCTCACTCATGAGTTGCTGCCTTTATTCCAAAAGGCCTAGATGAAGGCTGCCTTATTTTAACAAGTAAATCTTGCAGAAAAAGGGCTTGTATGTCAGACTTGGCATGACCTAGTGTCATAAGGAGTCTGACTTCAAAGTTTATCTCAGAGTAATAAGACTATGATACTCAATTTTGCTGTAATACTTCCCTGCCAGACTGTCTGAAGTCCCTTTCTTTTCTTGTATTGGCCAGCATACTCTACTGAAAATGAGAAGAAAGTGAAAATGTGACATTTCAGATACTACAAGAGTATCACATCATAGTCACATTTTAATATGCAAGCTATGTCAAACTGTTCTACAGTGCAATGCATCTATAAACTCTTCATCCATCCACAGAAATACTTTTTCTTCCAAATCTCATTCACATCTTATAGGTGAAGAAAGTGATTTAATTCAGCAATGCCTAGGTCATAAACTGAGTCAGTACACGTCTCTGGCCAGATACCTGGGCCCAGATCTTTTCATTTAGTCACATAATTTAGTTATTAAGAGATACAGCATATAAATAGTAGAGCACAAGCTACCTGTTCTACGGTGAGAATGCACAATACCCAAAGCTGTACTCCAAACTGAGATAGTCTTTGATCTTACACTGCAGATGCACTGCCTGCAAAGGAACAAGATGTTTATTAAAATCAATATGTGAGAAATAAAGCAAGAGCAATCAAAATATAGCATATATAAATTGAAATGAGTGCTATGCAAAGTGGATCATGCTAATTTAACTAAGCCTATTTCTGTTTTAACTCAGAATACTGTTTATGCTTATATAAGATGGTGTAATTACCAAGTAGTCTTCAATACCAGGAGCTACATGAGGAGCAGAGCTGTTGGGACTGGTGAAGACTTGCAAACAAGACCCAGGGTATCTATCACGTAAAGAAGCAGTGCTGAAAATGGACACAGTCTCACAAAGTCCTGTTCATAGAGGGTTGTGGAGCAGGGAACACTCTCAGTAAATGACAGGTAGGTCAGGCTAAAGGACAGGAGGTCACTTCATCTGCTGGAAACCTTTACTAACAAGGCTGTCTGGAGGCAGGTACATTCTACAAAAGTCCAAGCAGCTGTGTCTCCCCTCAAAAGGCTGGGGATCCACAGTTCTAGCTGGTATTTTTGTGTGGTAGAAGGATGGGCTATCTGCATCAGTAAAAACATCAGATTGTGGTTTTTATGGTTGGGGTTTTTGTGGATTTTTTTCCATTTTGCATTTTAGTATCTTAATTCACAACAAAACTATTGACACAGTTAGCCAGCCTCAATAAAATTTGACATTGTGTGGAAGATACAGGACGCCAACAGTAGGTCTGTTAAATCCATGAACTGATAGTTTGGGGCAGTCCCAAGTCAAACACTTGCCTTGTCCAAGCATCACTTGGATGTCCAAGGTATCATTTGTGTCCAAATATGAAGTCAAGGAGGAGAAACAGTGAAAGAGAGAGGACAGACCAGCAAGGACTGATTTTAGGGTGTGTATCAACCGTGCCAGGACTGCAGAGACAGTGGGAACACAAGAGAAAGGACTTGAAGATTACACTGGATCAAAGAGCAAACAGAAGTGGTATGTCTTGCAAAAAAAAAGGCAAGTAGATTCATGAATGCATTATATATAAAGCTTTTCAGGCCAGAACTGGAATGCATGTCAGAGGAGTTACTATGGCTAGGCAGGAATTCTGGACAAGGGTACTGGAAAGACAAGGGGACATGAGGGAAGAGGTTGGACATCGCTGCAGGTGTTGTGAAGAGGGCAAGTGAGAGAGAGAGAGAGAGAGAGAGAGAGAGAGAGAGAGAGAGAGATCAAATTATTGCAATGGCAATCTTTGAAAGATGGGGTAGGTTACTGAGGCAATTCTCATTTGTTGGCACCCCCATCCTGTGAGTTTTCTGAAAATGGTGGGCTGGACAGAGGAGGGAAATTTTCTTCCCTGGGGTTTTCTGAGTTTGTAATAAAACTCCAGTTCACACTGCAAGTTCAATACAAGTCAGTTAAAAAAGTCAGTCAGTCAGGAGGCGCCAGTGTGGTTAACAGATGTTGTCAATTATGGTTCTTGCTACGTCTGAGAAGGAGCCCTGTGAGGCAGTCTCACTTTGTGACTTAGAAGGGAGGAAAAGTTGAACAGCTTCTCCCAAAGTTTTTCCCAAAGTCACCTCCCACAAAAATGATTTTTCTGGGAAGAGAGGAAAATTTCAATCTTTTCAGCCTCACACCGTAAAATGTGGTTAAGATTATGAACATGTGTAAAAAGGACCTGCTAAAAGTCTGCAGACTTGCCTGGAACATTTTTCTCTGCACATATTTGGTCAAATATATTTTTTTACGAATGAATTGGAGGAGTCTAGTTTCCACCAACTGATCCTGGAGTGTCTGATCCTTCTCACTCCTACAGAGGCAGCTAAATTGACTTGCAGCACATGAGCACAGATCAGTTCAGGCATCTTTTTTTTTCTGTCCACTCCATATTGATGGCTTTTGTGCACTCCCTGTGTGCCACTATTACCTCTGCATGTCAAATATATCACTGCTATTCTGTGGAAGCATCTTTGCTACAGTTGTGCCTTCACTGGGAGATGAAGATATATTTCTATCCAGGGTGGACATGATTGTGTGCGGCCATGCAGATGTGGCTGCATTAACTGATGTAGCAGCATGCAGTCCATCAGTTTTCATATATTGTTGCCTAGTTTTACCTTGGATAACTGATTAGCCATGTCATTGTAGAAAACACAGCTGGAACAAGCACTTAGAGTTCACTGTGAAGTAAGGTAGACGAGAGTCTTTGGCTGGTCTCCAAAAGCCGCATCTTGCCAAATACTTTGACTTTAGGATTTTAGAGAAAGTCAACAAAACACATTTATTACTCTGTGAGAAACACACACGTAAAAAACACACAGTATCTCTTAAACAATGCCCAAGGACAGAGCAATGTAGTCAGTATTATTTAATCACTGAAATTCCAGTGAGATACACAGTCAAGACTTCATCTCAGGTGCTAACTCAAGTTCACAGTATCGCTGTGTTGTCTAGGTGAATATTCAAACATTTGTCATTTGCTCAATGACTATGGACATGGATTTTTTTCTCTTTTATAGTGAAAACACAGCTGAGGGAGATGTTACTAAAATGTAGACCATGAGACTTTCAAATAAGGTGATGTGATCCTACCCTTAAGCATCTCTCCTCTAAGATTTCAGAGGTTTGTGTGAGCATTTTATCAACAAGAAATATAGAATTTGCTTCCCTAGTTTATCCTTTTTTCTCTCTCAGTGTATTATATATTTTTCTATTTCCATCCATTGCAGTGTAAGTGGCAGCCATATGTTCTAGAAATTTTTCTTTCCATTACTGCAAGGCAGAAATTCAGTGGTGAGTGAATTCACATGTACTGAGACTCTGCAACTGAGTGGTTTTAAAACTCTTGAGAAGTCTGTGCCAAGGGCCCCAAGCATTTTGTAGTTGGCCCAGGATACATACTGCATCCTTTCTACTCCAGTATGTCTAATTGTTTAATAGTTATGTGACCATTTTCTTATCTCCCAGAATGTTGCAGTGTGCAGAAACTACCTTCCTCTGAGCCAGACTTTGGTATCTCGGCATCTATTAGATTGCTTCTTAGAAGCTACTGATGTACTTAAAATCCAATAATACTTTCTGAGATGTTTTTGTTCCCAAATGGACATGATGCTGTCTTTGCCTGCTCAAATTTTAGTTTCCTATTCAGATTACAGTATGCATCCAAGGATCCTACTCTGAACAGGTTTGCAGAAAAAAAGAAAAAAAAAAATTAGTTAAGTAACTCTATGTCACACACATAGCAAATATTAATCCGCTGCTATAGATGTCAACTCATGCTTGACCATAATGTCTTATTCTCACTTAAATGTTTTGTCTTTCTCTTCTTTCAGTACCTGCATGCAAATGGGATTGTGCATCGGGATTTGAAGCCAGAAAATCTACTTTATGCAACGCCAGCTCCGGATGCACCACTAAAAATCGGTGAACAGCATTAAATATATGCTTCCCTAATGCCTTTTTGTCAGTTGTATGTGCTGACTGACATTTAGGGTATATGCATCTCACAGTCACTGTATTTGAAGCTAATGTGTGTGCTCAAATGAGTGGCACGTTACTTTTTTGTCAGCACAGCTGGTTTTAAAAACAGTACAAAATGAGGTGTTTGCTTACAGAATTTATAGCTAAAATCATACAGAACATGGCAGAGAATAAAGCACTCAGGAGGAACTAGAAGGATCGTGAGACCAGCATAAGCCTCTGTGCACCACTTCTGTGCCCCTTTTTTTCTGTTAAACTAGTGTTTTAAGAGGAAAGATACATTGGCATGAAAATAAAAATGAGCAGATATGCAGTAGAAAGCAAAATGACCAAGATTCAGTTGCCTTCTTTAAATTGAAATCCAATTTACAATAAGCGTCAGTGCTTATAATATAAACTATGTTTCTGATTAGATAAATAGCAATACATAAACAATAGCCATTTTGGGACAAGTGTTTTATTTTTGTCCTGATATTTGAGTCAAAACATTCCCTTTCATATTCAGTGTAACAAAACAGAAATAACTTTATTTTGGGGTTTTTAAGGCAAGGATGATTGTCATCATCTATGTTGACGTTTGAATAAGCTCAGTTTATTCTCAGTAAAAATTAAGAGTTTTGAAGAGTTCAGTTTTTATGAGCTTTAAAAAACAGAGTCATGCAAGTATGACATGTGATATCATGAAGGCCCTTGCTGTTTGAGTAGTAATTCAGGGTGGAAACACAGCAGAAAGGATGAGCAATACTTCTTCTGGCACCATCTTCATGCCCCTAGGCTTCTATGAAGATACTGCTGGGATTTTGTCTTGCAGGGATTGACCCTTATCCCAGAAATCACTGATGCACCATTTTTTAACTCCAAATTTTTCTGATAATTTTATTGGATTGGTCACAGAGTAGAGACTGAATTTATACCTGAAATGCATTTCTGGATCTCTGCCTGTATGATTTTAGGGATCCCCCTATATTTTCTTTGTGCAGTCTTCAGAATAAAATACAAGCTACTTTGCTGTCATGGAGGACAGGAATGCTTATTGGTACAGCAAATTTTGCTTCTGGATTGCAGTCTGGGTGGATTCTTCATATTGATGCTTTTCTCTGTAAATGACAGTACTATTCACTTAATATGTAAATGTTCATTTAATTCCATATACAATGGAAAAAAAAAACCATGCTATTTTACAAGGAAGTGAGAACATTAATATTCGTAAACATTCTTAACAGCTGACTTTGGACTTTCCAAGATTGTGGAAGATCAAGTGACGATGAAGACAGTTTGCGGAACTCCAGGGTACTGTGGTATGTTGTTTCATTATTACGTTTGCTGTTAAAACTGCAGAGGAAGAGGAAGGAGGACATTAGAGAAGACCATAAGATCATTCTATTAACTCATAGCACAGCTGATAACACAATTCATGTGACATGTCCATTACCTTGTATGACACTCTCTGCCAAGCACACACAGGTGCAAGTCATGCTTTAGAGTAGCACCTAATTCCAGCCCACTTAATTTCATGAAACAGTACTTCACATATTACCTTTTAGTGCTCTGGTTGTCTTCTCTTGAGACAGTTATATTACAAATGCCACATACCTGTAGTTAGTATTTTGTGCTTTGTATGCCTGTCTTTATATATGCTATAAATAGGATATAAGGATTATTCCCATAGAAGAGCCCTCAGAGTCAAGACAACTTGGTGGGAAGGGTTGAGGCTGAATAGCTCTGCACAGAAGAGAAGAAAGGAGCTTTGTGCCTATAGTCATGGACCTGCAATTCTTGCTTTACAATCCAACTTAACTGACCATACAGCATTCCTGGTGCCCGGAACATACTCAACCATTACTTTCCAGAATTGGAGGAAACCCAGGAGGAATACTGTTGAAATGCCAAATTAAACTATGAATAATTGACAGTTCCAGGCTGCCAACTCCCACATCCTGCCCACCCAGCTATCAGCAGCTTTTCCAGAAAGAACACAGCAACAAAAACATTTACTGGAGTCTGGATACTTTGGCATCAAGAGTTATCAGTCTACAGTCCCTGGTATGTGCAGAGGACTGAAAGCAAGAAGATGATCATAAAGAATTTAGTTTATTGCAGCACTGTGCCTTCAGTTGGACTGAACAAGAGAAGTATAAGTGATTTCTGACAGTAGCACATAAAATTAAGCCAGCGCAGAGCAGTGATTCATGATCAGTCTGTTAAAGGCAATATCTAAATTAACAGCAATGTGTCAGACAAATCCATTCACCAAAGGAAAACCTCTGTAAATACTAGAAAATATCAACAGCCCTGTTCTTCATAGCTGTGCAAGAGTAATGCAAGAAGGAGAAGAAATTGCATACATGTTGCATACTGATGCATGAAGGTACAAGTCCTCTGTGCTCCAGAAATGTGGCAACCATCCCATGTGCATCACAGATCCAGTGGGACCACGGTCCTCAAGGTGTGCCTGTCAAGCTGCTTGGGCAGACATTAACTTCTCTTTGCCATTGCACAGCTAGAGTTCCCCCAAAACTGCCTGGCCTTTCTGTCTGCTCCTCACTGCAGCAAAAGAAATTACCAGAAATGGTCTGTCTTTCCTTCCAATTAAAACAGAATATCAAACATAAAGCCTAAATAGAGTGCCAAGTAAACAGAATCAGAGAATTATTACGGTTCAAAAATACCTCCAAGATCATGGAGTCCAACCATGTGCACTAAACCATAGCACTAATTTCCATGTCCAGTCATTTTTTGAACACTTCCAGGGATGGTGACTCCACAATCTCCCTGGTCAGCCCTTTCCAATGCCTTTTCTTTCAGTGAGATAATTCTTCTCAGTGAACAGCCTGAATCTCCCCTAGCACAGCTTGGAGGCCATTTCCTCTCCTCCTGTCACTTGTTTTCTGGGACAGGAGGTCACTGAGTGCTTCCTCCAGGATCACAGGAGGTCTGTTTGGCTCCCTGTCCCTGTCTGCCAGCTCAAGGGGCTGGCTGCCCTGACAATAAAGGTCTCTCTGTTAAGACTGAGGCAAAGAAACCTTAAGAAACCTTAGTTCTTTTCTCATCCTTGGTTACACTGTTTCCTGCTGCATCCAACAAAGCATGGAGGTTTTCATTGGCCCTCCTTTTGTTGTTGATGTATTCATAACAACACTAAGTAAGACACTGAAGTAAAAGCACCACCCTCCCAGTCACATTGTAGCTCCAGTGTTGCTGTGGCTTTCTGTGGTTCCTTTCACAAACTACAAAGCAATTTGAATACAAAATCCACTTTCCATTTTGTTCTGGCTCTGCTTGGGCATGACTTCTTTTATGTTCAGTGAAAGGAATCATTTGCCTAGTTAAGGGCTTAGAGGAGCAGACTTTTTAAAAGACATGAGTGTGAATGGACTTTAATTGACTTTGTAACTGTTATTTCTTCATTCAACTTTCTTGTTACTGACAAGTGTTTTGTCATCTGCAGCACCAGAGATACTGCGGGGATGTGCCTACGGCCCTGAGGTGGACATGTGGTCCCTGGGCATTATCACCTACATCCTGTAAGTGCAGACAGTGCTACAGAGTGGTAAATTTTTTAGCACCCTCGGGATTTTATGACATTACAAGCTGTGCCATTGAAAAAGACAAGATCCTGAACTTTAATGATGATATTCCTGATCTTACTGAAGTAAGTGAAATCCTAGAGGAGCATGGAAAAAAACTCAGGTTATATATTGATAGACATGAAACTCCTTCCTGAGCAGCAGTGAGATCTGCACAGAATCATGCTATTAAAGTCCATCAGTAGCAGTGAAACCACTGAAAGCAAAAATACAAGCATGCAGGTGTCAGAAAGCATTGGAGGCTTCTTCTTGCTCACACTAACTGTGAGAGATCCTAAGTCGCTTCTTGACTACAGCTGGGACAAGGAAAAATTCAGGTGCTAGCAGTAGTTTCGCAGTGCCTGTGAATATGCTCAAATGTAGCTGCCCCATCTGTGTCAGCCACAGACACTGCCAAAGCTTCAGCTGCAGCCTCAGTGTTGCTGTATCACAGCATCTCAGCCAGGAGGCAGGGCACAGCCCTGGACTGTGTGCCTGTAAACCAGTCGGATGGGTTAAATGATTGATGTTGAAGTGTTCCATTTCTTACAAGACAACAAAAGACCATGTTGACAAAGGGCTGTGAGCAATGCTGGATACAGTTGAACTATAGATCAACTATAGACCAAAATTTTCAAACATTTATGTCTAAATGTATGCATTTCTGTCTACATCTTAGTATGGCTAGTCATGATTCAATTGGTAAGCATCATAATTACTTTATTGAAGCGATTGAATCTTTCAAAGGTAGATTATTGAGGAGGGGAAATTGTATATGATGTATTGACACTCTTTATGGGAGAATAACTAGCTTAATATAGTCCCTTGGCAATGACAATGCTAAGATGGCTTGTGTAGTTATATACAGCACTTGCATGGTGCCTTTTAGGGAAAGAAAATGAGATTTTACACATGTACATTAAAGATATGGAGGATTTTGTACATCTGGGTCATTATCTCTCTGCTACTAGGTCTCATTAACTATGCCCAGCAAGTAGAGTATGTAATAATAGATTTATTTTCTTTCTGTCTTTGCAAAGAAAGAATTACGTTCTCTAAGGTTTATACTAAAAGTTCATGTAAGGATATATAAACACTGATGGAAATAACCAGAAAACATCTTTTGTTCTGTATACAGGCTTCAAATAATTCACACCTCTCCTTTTGTGTGGCTGTAAATAATAGCCTACAATGTTCCCATTTGCCATTTTTTTATCTGTTCCATTTTAAATGTGACTCTTTGTCTCAAGGTCTGGTTTAAGATTCAAACCCTGTGTTAAAGATCACACCTCACAAATTGCTTGCCAGGTGCTCTTTTCTGTCAGGTCTGGGATTTCCACATAAGGCAAAGAGATGAGAAAGTTGCCAGCAAGGCTGTGCCTAAAATTGGAGAGATGACTTTTGTTGTCCATTTACAAAGCCACCTGGATTCAGCTATGGACTTTTCTAGTTTTTCTAGGCTTAAGGAAGTTGTACTTGAAACTGAGAGCTTTTCTTAAGCAGAACTTGTTTTCAAGTGTAGGCAAGCTCTAAGCAAGGACAGAAATCAAATTCCTATTTGAATATACGGAGTGCTGTTTGCTATATGCAGCCTTTCAAAACCTTCCAGCTGTTCAGGAGATGCTCCCAAGCCACATTAAACCTCTGCACTGGTGTAATTACAAGCATGTAAGTTGCTGCTCTGGGTGGGACACCACCAGCACAGATACTCTTCTACTTCTTCCTCCTAATGTTGCTGTCCTACTCCCACCTCAAAATCCAATTCCATCTGCAGGAACAAGCCAGGCAAAAATCCACTTGGCTATCTCTCCCTTTTAGCTTTAGTGGTATTCCACTTTTAAAGCTCTTCTCTTGCATGTAAAGCTTTGTGGATCAATATGTCTGATGGATTGGACCAGAAAGGTACATGTACAGTAAGTTAATCATTAATCCTGCAGCCTAAAGGACAGTGTTGCATGTCTCAGTCTCATAGATTAGTAAGAGGGAATGTGCTTACATACAGTCAAAAAAATACCTTGCTGTATGTGCCTCCAAAATGGAGTGGAAGTAAGAGTTACCAACCATGCTACAGAAGGTCTGCATGAAACCGTATCTTTTCACTAATCAAAGTGGATTTACCACTCGATTAAAAAAAACGTTGATGCATATTTTGACCGAACAGTTTTTCCTGAGGCAAATTGTATTGACCTATTGATGAAAATTGTCTAAATTCCAGGGAGGCCACATCTGACAGTTTTAAAAGACAAGAGGAACAGTCTTTTTGTATTCCAGCAGCAGGTTAGAAATCCTTCTGCAAGTCTGAGATGTAGGTAATGTCAACAAATACAGAGGATTTGCCTGTAATCAAAATTGCATGGATTTGATTAAAGATATTTTTTTCACTAACTTACTTAAAAGGGCACAAAGCACCATCTGGTCATTTTTTTAATTGTTTTTGAAGCTTGTCATAGATTTTTTTTTTCTTTATTTGTAGGTAATTGATTTCAAATTAATCAGCATAATAAAATGATATTTCAAAATAAAATGAAATCAAGACCAGTCACACTGGGTCTTACCCTGCTTTAATTAAGCCAGTTTGAAATCACACCTCTAGTTTTATTCATCTAATTTGGCATGTAGCAAAAAAAAATCTGTCTGCTGCAATGGATTTTTATTTTAAGTGGAAGCATATATTAGACATTGTTAAAAAGAAGACTGTAGGTGAGAGTAGTGAGTTACAGTGAATGCAGAGTCATTTTGTAGGTTTTCAGTGCAGTGACAGTATCTTAAACATGGTCTTACTGTGTTTTAATCCACCTCTGTCAGGCCTGGAAATCAATAACATGCCCAGAATGTGCTTACAAGGGGGTGTTTCTCCTCTTCAGCAGTGGAGTGTGATGTGGCTGTTCCACCGACAGCTACACACCACTTCCAAAACCACATTTCTTCTTTGAACATAAATCTCCCTTTTCAGGACAGTAAGCACGTTGGTTGGGTTTAAAACTACAAAACCAAGTTAAAATGTAAGGTTGCATTTTCTAGACTTGCTGCTGTCTTGATCATTACACCAGCTGTTGTTTTCCTGTCATCATCTCATTGCTTATTGCATTTTCTGGAGGCAGAGTAGCAGACAGACTTTCGGTTTAGCTCAGATCACATGCTGGCTGAATAGAAAACTCACTTCAAAATATCTGATTATGTGTGCAAGCATGATTGAAGTGCAATGAAGCAATAAAAAAGGACATTATATAAGTGGAAACTGAGAGTTTGCTTTCCCCAAAGCCACTAGTGTGGATCTGTGTTGGGATCTGAAATTATTCAGTATATTCATAAGTGCAGTCATTAGTGAGATCACAAAATTTCTTGTTTGTGTATAGGTTACCTAAGCAGAGATGTAGACTGATGATTAAAACCTGTGAGAGGTTCTTCCATTTTGTGGTGATAGGATGAAAGAATGTACAGGATGAATATAATCAAAAATCATTTCTAACTGGTCATATGAAAACTTCTAACTTCACAGGTAAAATGGCGTTCCTTAGCTAATTCGTATTCCTCTGGCAACCCCTGTAACCAGGGATTCTGATAAATGCTCTATGATCATGTTAACTCTGTGCTTGTAAACAATCTAAAAAAGCTGATCCAAGGTCAGAATTTTCTAGCAAAGAAATTAAGATTCAAATAGAAAGCTTCCTTACACTAATATGTTACTTGGTCGTATGGCCATGCTGAATGGTGTTTGCACCTACTTCAAAAAGACACACAGCTGGAGAAGACCCACAGAAGGCAGCAGTGATAAGCAAAGGTTTCAGACTGAGGGATGACTAGATAGTTTAAGGGACTTCAATCTGAGGCCAGCAGAGCAAAGAGCTCCTAAAAAGTATTTGCATGTAGAAGGTGTACAGATACCAGCTGCTGCATGGCTACTCTTATGGTAAGTCCCTATACTAATAGTTCCAATTAAAGACATGTGAAAATGGAAAATCTACAATTTGACTGTCCTTTCCCAGTACTCATGAATATTTATAATCACATTTTTCCCTGCTCCATAGAATCAGAAGTTCATGAGTACATCCAGGTTTGGTTTCCCAAAGGGGTCTACAGAATACAAAGCAGGGAAAAATAATACCATGAACTGTTCCTAACAATACAAAACTAATTAATCTTTGATAAATTTATTTCTTTTTTATCCTTGCAGACTTTGTGGCTTTGAACCATTTTATGATGAAAGGGGAGATCAGTACATGTTTAAAAGAATCCTGAACTGTGAATATGACTTTGTGTCCCCCTGGTGGGATGATGTGTCTCTGAATGCCAAGGATTTAGTAAGTAAAGTAAAAATCAGACCAGAGTATCTAGTATTGCTTCCACTGAGTTCATTTTGGGGCGGGGGCAGAATAATCAGTTAATTAATTGTTCCTATGGCCCCTTGCTTTTCTTCTTGTATTCTTCTTATATTATGTTGCTGTTAATTATCCCTTGTTAGTCCAGTCCTGTAATTCTGCACTCAGAACCATGGATGTTCAGGTCCTTCTGTGAATAAGCCACAGATTGCTGGCAGCTGTCACAGTATTAATGTGTGCCTGCCTTTTCTTGCAGCACTGAACTGTTTCATCATTTCTCTTTTCTGGGTGACCACCTTCAGGGGAACATAGAAACAAGCCTTTTATTCTTCACAGTTTTCAAGCCTGAACTTTGGGAAAAGAATATAAAAAGGAATGAAACTTTCCCCCTGTGCCTTTTCTAACAGCCTCCTTCTGTTCATTTAAGCTTTTTGTCCGTAGATGAGGAAAGATTGATTACTTTTATATATGGTCCATTAGCAAAATGCAAGGGCTGGCACACTCTCTGCACTGTGTTCTTGTATTACTGGATAAAGTAATTTGGATACAGGAGACACTGATCTGCGAAGCTACGTATGCTTGAGTCTGATTTTAGTCAATAATAACATGCATAATTCAGCTATTTCATTAGCACTGAAAACACAAATGGCCTGCCCCATATTACTTATAAAAACGGTGCCATACAATACTATGTAATCGTTGTTTATGAAGTACCTCAGGACATTTCAAATGGAAGGACTGTAGAAGTTCAAAGTATTTTTTTGTTATTTTATTAGATGTGAAGATTTTCTAAAGTAAAAAAAAAAAAAAAAAAAAGTCATTTACTGCCAGATAAACACCAGCCTGAAGGTAAAGCTGCTTCTTTATTGTGCATACAGAGCTTTGGTAGAAACTGCTCGATACTCTTTTGGTACTGTAAAGCTCAGAGTTTCAGGTTTGAACGCTGTATAGCAAATTGTAGATAAAGCTGAAGACCATGAATCTCAAAAGCTGTGCTATGCGCAGTTCTGGAGTACCCAGTTGAAGTGATTTACTTAACTTGACCTCTTCCATGGAGACACGGCAGGCATTCATCACAATGCCTGGTATTGTCTTTCTTTAATAGCTCTTTGTAGGGAAATTTCAGAGAACCCTAACACTAGTCTTCCCTCACACTTGGGCACAAAGCAGCAGTGGAGCCCTGTGCCATCACTTGCACTCTGATTCAAGAGGGTTTGCAGTCAGGAGGGTTGGGTAAGTGTGGCTCTGCAGAGTACCATCAGTGTACTAGTTGCTCCGTCCTCACCTTTCTCTTTTTTCAAAACTCTGCTTGTCCAGACACACAGCAAAACCCATGAAATGTGTCTTGACTGGCCACTCTTTCTATCCAGCAGTTTGTACCACCTGCACTCCCAGGGATATGTTTATAGTGCCTTATTCCCAAAAATGTCCCACTGGCCTTGGTGACAGAAACACTGGTGTAAACAGCATCAGTCTCAGAGTGGGCTCAGAGAGAAATAGTTGCACAGTGTTTTCTAGTTCATATGTACATGAGGCTTTACAGTGACTGAAAGAAACACTTTCTTTGTGATACTGCAGGGTAGAAGTCTGTATGAGCTGCATACACTATTACTTAATCTTTCTAGTCCAGTTTAAACTTGTCCAAATCCAAAAGTAGAGATACTGCTCAGAGAACTGCCTGTTTGGAGTTATTTTGAGGATCTCTTAGGATTTATGTGGCAATTCAGATGTGCCTATGGCAGATACAGGTCACCTGCACTGGTACATACTCTTACTATGTTGGTAATGAGTTGATTATTTTTCTTCTCTCTTCCCCCTTAGTGGCTGTCTTATTCAGATGTCACTTATGGAGAACCAAGAAATGCCAGAAGCAAAATACTTGCAAAGACACAAATTCAAATTCTTACTGGTTTCCTAGAATGTGTTTCAACTAAGATGCCTCCCAAACCAGGACCAGAGCCCCAAAATTAAAAGCTAGGTAAATGTAAATGAAAAATAAGGTTGACAGTCTTTTGTATCTCTTGCTTGTGATGCAGGTTAAAAAGTTGATTGTTTTAGACCCCAAGAAACGCCTCACCACTCTACAGGCTTTGCAGCACCCATGGGTCACAGGGAAGGCAGCAAACTTTGCACATATGGACAACGCACAAAAGAAACTCCAAGAATTCAATGCCCGGCGTAAACTTAAGGCAAGTCCCTGCACATAGTCTCTGTTTTGGCTATGAAAGCATGCAGTTTAAATCACTAGCCTTGCAGAAAGCTTGCACACCTTTTTGTGGACAACATTCTATAGTGGTACAGAAGCTTATTTAAGATGACCAATGAAGATTGAAGAAATTGAAGCTGGTTTAGTTGATGACTGAAGCCAAATAAATAAGAATGTGTGAAGTTGATTGATAACTCTGTCTATGCAGACATAATTGCTGAGAATGCACACAACTTTCACAATTTCTCTACCTTCCTTCCTTTCTTCCTTTCTGCCTTCCTTGCTTCTGTCCATCTGTCTGTCCTGCACTGCTTGGCATCCTTAGAGTACTGACAAGAACAAAAATCTGAGTAATTTCTTAATGAGCATCCATAAATCTGGATGAAATTTAATCTGCTGTACCATATTTTGATCTTTAAGCCACCCTGAGTTACTGTACCAGCAGGCAGCTGGGCATCTAAGTTGAATAACATCAGGAAACTTTCTTCTCCCCAGATCCCTTTTTCAGTTGTTAAAGATTTGTGTTGGCTCAGGAGATATTTCCAGGGATACCTCAGCACAGAAATTACTACCAACAGCTACAATGAAACTGCCGTTGGAGCCCTGAGGAGTAAGGATAAAAAGCATCTTAACACAGCCCATGCAAAACCAAATTCACAAAAGAAATGACCCTTAACTTTGGTTTTGCTAATTTATTTTCAGTATTAGTAGGGAATTGTAGCAGAGAATCTCTACATGGCAAATAGAAATGTTTTGTCCCTTACAGAATTCTCAGAGACTGTAGATATAATTCATGTTGATTTTTTGACTTTGGTTTTCTTTGTATTTTTACACCTTTGATCACCAACAAGATTTTTTTTGGAGCCCAGTTTATTTAGACTCCTGTAGTCAACCAATTAATTCTTTTGTGAATAAAAGCTATTGCTTTTTTTATTTCTTTGTTGCTTTTCTATTAAAGATTAAATTTTCTATTAAAGATTTTCTATTAAAGATTAAATTACCAAATCTGCAATTATTAAGAGAATTGATTGAAGTGAGTAGTTATTGTAGAGTTAAGAATTTTACACCTATATATGTGTAAAATAAACCATAACATTTTAGACAATTAATTCCTGGCCAAAAATCCCCACTAAGAACAAACGAGAAACTCAAGAAGTACATGCTTTAGTTTTGGGGCTTTTAGTAAGAACAATATGAAGTTATCCTCTCTTTCCCAACATACAAGTCCAGAGGCAGACTTTCTTTATGTAAAGACATATTTTTATTAAATAACTCTAAAGGTGTCAGTCATGATTTTGTTTTTCGTAGGCTGTGTTGAATTTGTTTCATAAACATGCACATGGCTTGTAAGAGTAAATTTCACTAAAAGTATCTTTACACCTCACAGTATCATTGAGTGGCCCGTTCTTGTAATCAGTTGTCCAAAGTCCTCTCATCACAAATGTGGATATCTGTGATTTTTCGTTTAAGATGTCTAGACTCTCACTTTGAAAATTCTTGCCACTTCTACTGGCTTATGCTTTGTATTTTTTCTTTGTATTCTGTATTTGCTGATTCTTTTTATTGACAATGTCTACGTAGTCTGTTTTTCATTAGTATTTTCTTTTTTTCTTTGCATTTCTTTGTTTCTGTTTGTTTGGCATGATTACCTCTCCAAAGTATCCACAAACCTTGCTATACTCATCTCTTCCTGCAAACCCACTTCTGTGATGCCTAAGTAAAGAGCTAACAAAGTCAAAAATAACTTGAGTTGTCATACACAGAGATCACTATTTCTTTTCCTCACCTCTGTATGTTTATTTTTCCAGGCAATAAAAACTCTTGGAGGCAAGGGCTAATATAACTGTCTTCATGTGTGTCTTCATTTTGTGATATTTTGTGTGACATGAAAGCCTACCCCCAGTGTGTGTTTTTATATGCATATACTTAGCAAGTTGTTCATGTGTTCTGCACCCTTGTGCTTGACATATGCAGTAGTTCAGCAGTAATAAATACTGTTTTCCCCTGTGAAATTTTCATGGAATAATCAGTGATGATACTATTATAGAAGAAGATGACTTTGCCATCTAGCTTCAACATGGGAGATCTGAAGTAGTTTCTAAAAAAAACCCCAAACAATGCAGCATGTGCGGCTGAAAAACAAAAAATCATGTTCATGTTGTCCAGCTTGTAACTTTGTGAAAGCAAAAATTTTACCTCTCAGTCCAGTATTTCAGGTGGCCTTCTAAATCTGTCCAAGCCCAGGCAGGTCTGTAACATTACCACAAAGACTAGATGTGGTTACATTCCCTGACAGGACGATGCTCAGGCTGCAGTGCTGTCAGACCGTGCCCTTTAAGGAATGTTTGCTTGATCCTCTCTCTCTCAGGCTGCAGTAAAAGCTGTGGTGGCATCAACACGCCTTGGCAGTGCCAGCAGTCACAGTGCACACGACAGCAACAAGCCCAGCCATAACCCATCTCCTGTCCTCGGTGGCAAACCCGAAGAGAAGCCCTCTCAGGAAGCAGAAGCAGCTCCAGAGGAAATGTCTTAGGTGGATGTGCTTCCTTGTTTCAACGGAGATCTGTCATTTCATACACCAGCTCACTTGTCATTCAGCAAGAGAGATTCGTAAGCTTGGCCTCTCTGGTTCTGCTTTGGGGTGCCAAATGCTCTGGCTGGTGATCCTACCTTCAATGCATGTGACTGCTTATGAAAATAGTAAACTGTTCCATAAGGCATGTCATGGAAACAGTGTAATTTGCAGTAATACCGGCAGGTGAAAACATGGGGATGAATAACTACCTACCATAATGCGTATACTTCATGTACATCTATCTAGTGTTTCTAGATGGCATTTGAAACAAAATGCTGTTTCGTTTAGTTTTATGGAAGTAGTTGTCTTATCTGTGTTGTGAGTTTCTTTGAACTGTTTCCTTCCAGATTCCTAGTCCTTCAGCAGACAAACTGGAAGGAAATACCGAACCAATGCTTTTAAAACTGATGTATGAAATAATGCTTTTTATCTGTAAAATTGAAAAAGTATTTGGGGATTTACATGCAAAAAACATTCCACTACTTCTGGGAAGAAATTGAAATGTTAGTTCCACTGGGCATGAAAATGTACATTGCTCAAGCTTGCATTGAGAATGCCTTATTCAGACTTTTCCTGTTTATATACAATATTTTAATAACAACCAAAATTACTCAGATTTCTGCCATTTCATTCTGTAGTAAAGTGTTAGCGAAACAAAACGATAGACTAAGCAAGGATTAGAATAGATGCAAATTTTTGACATGTTATTATATTTATTCATTAATTTCTAAACTGTGCAGCTAGAAGACTTTTTATAGGCCCTAAGGGAGTAATCTGCAATTAAATAAGTTATAAATGCTTAAAGGAAGCTATTCCAAAACTTACTGATTTTGCTTTGGAGAAACACTCTTATACAAGGTCTGGGAGCAAGTAATATAATCTAGTTGGTTCCTGGGTAGTTTAACCCTGTGAGTAACCAGTTGCCATTTGTCAACACAATTAGTCCGTATTTTCCTAACAAAGGACCCCTCCTACATGTAAAGTGATCCACCAGCACAGATCTTGCATCCATCCAGAGCTCCTGTGTCTTAAGTTATCAGCTGTGTGCATCAATAAGCTTGCAAAAGTAGAGTCAGGCTCTTGAGCTATCTTGATGTTTTTGTTGAACATATTTGATAAGAACTGAAAAATTAACGTGCATCACGATGTATGACCATTTATACTTGTTGTCTCTTTGACTCGCTGCACGGGGCAGTTGTAAGGATATATTACAGAAATATCAAAAATAACCTGATGTACGACTGTGTCATTTGTCCTCTTTAAACTTTTTAGTATTGGTAGTTACCTAACAACCTGATACACTCAACATTCCTCCTTTGCTTTCCTTGTTTTTATGTTATGTTAGGCCTTGCACATCTTGCCTTGACAAAATGTATCAGCTGCTGAAAAACCAACACTTTAATAAAACACTCAGTAGCTGATTTCCTGATTAAATTTAAATGTAATACAATGTTATTCATATAGTAGGTTTGATAAAAAAAAATGTGCTTTAGATTAATAAATAAAGGAAGATTAAAGATACTGTCTTTACTAGGTAAGAATGCATACTAATGAATGTATTATACTTGAGATTTTTTTATCCATTTCTTAGAACTCTTTGCAGTTGTACAAAAAGGTATACTAACTAAGCAGGGTTGCAATTTAAAGTAGGTGTATCCATCCTTTTTTCGAGTGGCACACTTTGAGGTCAGCTGAAACAGCTGGTGGGCACATGGCAGCTGTGTAAGGCCAACAAAGACACTTTTGCAGATTTTTCCCAGTACAGTAAGACTAATAATTCTGGAGAAGACAATAGGTATACTCACCTGCCTCACTTTTTACTATTTATCTTTCCTCCTGAGAGGTGAGTGCAGGACAAATGCGCTTCTGAGCCACTTTACTCCTCCCCCTGGTACTGTGGTGAAGCCATCTACATCAGTAGGGAGGTTTGATGGGAGAGGCTGGATTTATGTAATGTTCCCTCCTTCGTTTGGGATAGTTGTTTCTAATGTGAAGAAGTCGAGCTGGGTGTGCAGTCATTGCACATCTGTGAGAGCTTGAGCAGAAATATATTCATCTGAGGCATGGTTTATTGAGCTGAAAAGTAGTCCCAGCTGATTCTGAAAGGTTATTTTTTGCTAAATTATACCACAGCATATCATAACTGTGAACTGATGTTATCCAACAAGAGACCTCTGTGACAGCACGATCTCAGAGGCAGCTCAGTTTTGTGCACAGAGGCTCTGGAACTTCAGTTGTTTTTGCTTTGTTTTCTTTCATTTTGTTCAACATGGAACAATCAGGATGCCTGTGCTGAATGGATTACCAGTTTGTGACCCAGTAAAGCAGTGTGTCTGTCTCATGTTTGACAGCACTACACAGAAGTAGGAGGAGCATTAGGGTATATACATGCAGTAGTAGAGAGGAATGTTACCCCTGCATTGGTTTTGTCTGAAAAAATCACATCCTCACAGCATTTGCTGTAATTCTGACTGGGGAATGCAACACCGGTGTCTTATTGTGGCTGAAAAGTATGAACACACTTGGAAACTACTGGAGTTGGACCACATTCACATCTGTGGTTATAAATGAGATAGAAAGTCACTGATGCTCTTTTCTGTTGAAATCCTTTAATTCTTTAAATTAATTACTAAAATAATTTTTTTAACAAATATTTAACATATTAGCAAAGTTCTTCAAGTACAAAAGGGGAAACTTTGCCGTCTTTTTAAAGTAGTTGAATTTAGCAAAACTTTTCCTTTAAAAACAGGCTGTAGCACTGGCCAGTTAAAGTTTAATATCTGAGAACTCAGCTGGGGATCTGATGGCTGTTAAATTGCTAACAAAGTCCTGCCTTTGCACCACAACAAGTTCAGAAAGATTCATGTCAAAATGTGAACCTTTTTACTTGCAACTTTATGGATGACACAATAGGTCACACTGCATAAGCCTGGTGCTGGTTTGTTAGCTGAAGTTAGTACTTCACATTGTGTAAGCATGCTGTAAAGAGGCAGACATGCCATAATCAAACTTTTGAATGCAAAAGAACATGAAGGCAAAAGTGTTTGATAGAACATGTGCTTCAGAAGAATGGTCCTAAGGACTCTGTCCCCACAAGTGAGCATGCTGTCAGACATGCAGAGTGACAAAAACTGCCCAGCATCCCTTTGCCTCAGTGCGTGAAGACAAGTATTCTGAAATGCTGTGTGTTACTAGAGCAGGGCAAAAGCAGCAATCAAAAAGATTTTGAAGGGGCCCAGACCAGCAGGGAACCCCAGGCAGGGGAAGGATCTGGCTCACTGGCAGCCAGGCTCGATACTTGCCAAATAAAGCATCTTCTGCAAGTTTCACTCTAAGTGAAGAACAAACACAGCTGGCAGCCAAAGCAGAAGTGAAGACAACACCACCTTTTCTGTAGCCCAGCAGCAGGGAAAGGGAAGGTGGTGCTGGAAGTTGTTAGTGCCCAACTTAGCAGAAGGACAGCACTAAGCAGCAAATGCATGAGGAGTCTGGAAAATAAGGAGTCATATGCAGGTAGCAATGTCCCTCAGCTCCTGCACATGTACTGCTGCCTGTTGATATGCAGAGCACTGCAGCACTATTCTCTGGGTTTAAGAGTGGCATATGAAAGTGTAGGGTGGAGGACTCCCAGCAGATCTTTGCACAGTGTCCTGCATATTGCCTGCTTACAGAATGACAGAGACAAGCCTCAACACTGTTCCTTGACCCCAGGCTTGTGTGGAGGCTCCCTGTTCCTCCCAGTGAAGAACTCGGTTTTGTGTGGCTGAGTCTACCTTGTTGCTACTGAAGTTATGAGCGTGTAGCTCACATAGGCATGGCATTCATGTAACAAAACATACCAGGCTGACCAAGCAAGATGCACAGTTAGACCTAGAGCACAGTGGCAGGGATGCACTTGGGTCCTGAAGATATGAAAGGTAAACAAAGGGACAGGGTAGAACATCCTTAAAGTTACTTTATAAAATAATATTAAAGAATGTCCTTTCCTCCCTTTCAGAATAATTTAAGGCAGAACATAAAACCACGGTAGTGAGAGTTCATTCTGCTTGTGTATAAAGAATTTAACTCCTCTGATAAGCCCCTGCACAATACCATGTTTCTCTGAACAAAAAGCATTAGCTGCGTTGCAAAATAAGAAGAAACAAAAAGGAATTAAAAGGAAGAAAATAGGAATGAAATATTTACCTAATTTAGACATGAAGCTCCTGGAGCAGGGCTGGCAGAGGGCTGCAAAGATGATGAGGGACATAACTATCTCTCTTACAAGAAGAAGCTGAGGGAGCTGGGCCTGGTGAACAGACAACTGAGAGGGGACTTCATCAATGTATAAAGTATATTAAGGGAGGGTGCGAAGAAGATGGAGCCAGGCTGTTCTCAGTGGTGCCAAGACATAGGGCAAGAGGCAACAAGCAGAAACTGATGCACAGGAAGTTTCCTGAATATGAGGAAGAACTTTACTTTGTGGCTGACTGAGCACTGGCAGAGACTGCCCAGAGAGGGTGGTGACTCTCCCTTCCTAGAGATACTTTAGAACCATATGGATGCAATCCTGGGCAATGTGCTTTAGGAAACCTGGCTTGAGCAGGGAGGTTCCCACCAGTGGTTCCTTCCCACCTTACCCATTCTGTGATTCTGTGACTCTATGATCTTGGTTTCAGAACATGCATAAGACTCTAGAATCTCCACATAGGCAAAATTTTGCTTTATATCTGGGAGGTAAAACTTCTGGTCAGAGTAATTGAGTGAAGATTGCTGGTGGGTCAGTGAAGAGCACCCCTTGGGGTGTGAATCCTCTAAACAATATAAGGATAGAACAATATACATGCATATAACTAAAAATTCAGCTAACACACACACACAAAATGCATTGCATCCTCTTCTACCCTCCAGAGTGAAACAGAGAACAGGAATGCAGTCTTGAACTTAGCCATTATTGGAAGACATTCAAATATTGTGGGAATAGACATAGTACAGAAGCAGAAACACAATGGAATAGTCAACTTAGCACATTAAAATGTGAATAAGTACCTGCACACACAAATATATAAATTTATCAAATGAGACGCAGAGACTGCTGAAAAATCTGTAAGAGCTATGTCTGTATTAACAGTTGCAGTAACCTTTTAAGCCATCTTTTGTCCTTTGCCAGCATTACTCAGCTGGAACTGAAACTATAATGATCAACAGTCCTGTATACATGGATCATCACTGGTTGAAATTCAGTGTAATGGGTATCAGGGTGTGAAAGATAATAAATACCGTGGTACAGAGGTTTCCTCAGCTCTGGTTCCTTCCAAGGCACAGCTGAGAAAAGATTGCTCCAGTGCCCTTGTCCTTTTGCATGCTCAATACGTGGGTTGGTGTGGGGCAACAACACAAGCATGGCATTTTGTGATGAGTTAGAGCTGCCCTAAACTGCACCAGAGGCCCCTGCCCAGCAATGCTCTATCCACAGCATGTGTGACAGAACTGACAATCTGGCCCTTAATTTGTGTATCAGGAAGTTGTTTACTGGCCAAAGTATATTAAACAGCACGTTTGCTCCTATAAATTGCACAGAGCTCCTCTAACAGCTAGTTCTTTTTGTCTGCCTGAGAAATTGTGGCACTCCAGAGTGTTATATGATGATACACAAAGCAAATCTTGAAAGAAAGAGGGTTTTTTTTTCCCGTTTGAAGCTCTGGCTTCAAGAGCAAGTGTTAACATGCATTCATGGCCAAATGGCTTCTTGTTATTCTCCCCTTTGTGCTTCCTCGTTTTTTTCCTGGCCCTGGACCCCATGGGGCACCCAGAAAGAGCTGCCAGCCAGAGGGTAAAGATCCATCTGACACTTGGCAGATTTCAGCTTTTCTGCCTTGACAAATATGCTCTTGCCCTTGGTTCCATCAGATAGTTTCACTCCTGCTCTTGTGCTCCCTAAGAGTCTGGGGTTTATTGGTCAAGTATACACATATTTCTCTGTGAGCCACCACCGTGTGATTTGTCATGGCCAGTTAGTAGCCAGGGAGAGATGTTTCTACTTTCCCTCCCTATTTCCTAGACTCATGCTATTTTCTGATTCCTTCAGTTTCTTTTCTCAAGAGCCTGTACCTGCCTGACAGAAATAGCTTAGTGGTGGGCAACAAATGCCAGACAAAAACAGAAAATAATTCAGCTTCTTGGTTTAGTTTCCCAACAGAAAATGAAAGCACATGGACTGNCTTTGCCATGTCCTGTCCTCAGCACCAGGAAGCTCCTTTGTCAATAGCATTTTTTTCCTTCTGTGGAAAACATCTTTAGGTCAATACAAAGGCACACATCAGGCTTAGGAAATCTGAAAAATACCACGTGTGGTATGACCAGTGATCTTAATATCATTTACATAATATCAGTTGATCTACTTAGGATCATATTTTATGCAGCATTGCCATTTACAGTGTTGCAGAAGAAACTGAAGTCAGTTTGGAACACTTGGTCCCATTTGTTGCCTGGAACTGTAAATAATGATCTGTTTTGTAGTACAAAACTCTGTGGAGCCAATCACTGTATCTGCATAGGTACACACAGGGGAAGTCTATCATAGAGAAAACAGACTAATTCTTATCCCTGTGTTGGGTGGATCTGGGATGGCTCTTCTAACTGAAATTACTATGTCAAATGACTTGATGCAATTATTCTAGTAACCCAAAAGCTGAGGACAAGCCACTGGGTGTGATTTACAGCTGCAAATGACATGTGATCTATCCCAGAGACAATATGCTCTAGTAGCCACCAAGTCATACTTATGCATCCACAGAATTGTGCATGGGGGTTTGCATCATTGTATCAGTCCTCAGATCCCAAAGCATGACGGTGTTATTTACAAATGTTAACTTTACATGAAGGAGCACAGCATCACAAATCCCCAAGAAATACTGAACAATAACACCACAACAAAACCACCAGAGAACTTTGCTGCAGAACACACCAAAGAGAGCTCCTTCTTAGCTTTGCGTCAACGAGGAATAAAGTGAAAAGTGTCTCTTAAGTGTTTCTTCCAAGGTCTCAGTTTCCTTGATTTCTGTTATTTTCTAGGCTTCCCCACCAGACATGCTTATGAAAGTAGTGCAAATGTATCCAGTGGCAGCCTTCTCCAGATGGACAAACCTCACCACTGGCCCAACTTTTGATTTGTCAGACATCACAGCTTCATTGTTTGTATTATTGATAAGGCATCTAGTCTCTTCCTCAGCTTACTATGGACCTGAAGTAGTCCTTTATGGAGAAGTTTGTCAAGAAACATTTCGTGAAACTAAGCATATGGGCTGTATGTATATTGAGAAAATAGTATATTTGAAGGATTTCCTAAACCCTTGCTGCAGCAGTGTCCTCTCTGAGAAGTATTTGCCTTGGGAATTACAGCAATCCATAGCACATGCAGAGCAACCAAAGCTGCTGCCACCATCAACTTACTGCTCTCAGTGTAGTGGTAGTGCCTTGTTTGTTCTGCTCAAACCTTTACCATCTCGGTTGCAGGGAAACAGTAATTACAAGAGAAGAGATTTTTTACTGAAAGTAATTAGAAACAAGAATATTTGAAACTACTAGCTGCTGAGAACTAACCAAGCTGTGTTTTTGTGCTGTTATGCACAAAATCATTTCCTCGTTCACACCACATTCTTGTAAGATGTCATGCTAATGCTTCTGATTAAATAGCAGAAATTTTATTTAATGTTCCATAAGGGAACATTGTTTTGGGGTTTGGCTGGGGGCTTTTTCTCTCTTGTTTTGTTTTGCTTTTCAGAATACATGGTGTTGAGAGGCCTATGCTTGTGAGAAAATTACCTCTGAAATGATTAGGTGCTCAGGGAGAAGGAAAGATGGGGAGGTGGAGGATGAACCCTAGTCATAGAACCATAGAATCATTTAGGTTGGAAAACACCTTTAAGATCATTGAGTCCAACTGTTAATCCAGCACTGCCAAGTCCACCACTGGTAGGATGGCCTTGCAAAACAGCAATGGTGGCTGGTCCAGCTTGTGAGGAACTGGGAGGAGGGGAAGGAGGGATTGTTGGCAGATGAAGTTTGTTGGTCCCAAGAAGCTAAACCACCATGCCCTTGCAAGCCCAGGGGGTACCAAGCAGAGGCTGGCTGGATGCTCCACACCCCCAGGAAGGAGCTCATCAGCTTAACCTGGTTTTAACCGGAAGAAATGTGATAATTTAAGGGCTTGTGTCTGTCTTGGCCTTTGTTTGGAGGCTCCTGGCAGCTCCTGGCTGGGGGAGGACCAGGCCATAAGCAGGGAATTTTGTGATTCTGTTATTTCAAGATTAGTATATGCTGCATGGTTAGGGTATGTGCTGATGCTTCCACGACAGACAAATGGTGCTATTGACTAGTAACACAAAGTATTTTATAAGCCTGTTATAGAAGCTCATTGATCTCAGAGCAACGGCGGGTGGACTCTTATTAATAACAATGAAAAATGTTATATATATATGTATATATATATAGTAGACTTTCTCAAATTATCTCCATGTCCTGTGTACCTGTGTCCTTCTTTTACTGCTTAAAGTGTAAGAAATCCTGTACTGTCAATGCTGTTTGCTTCTACTAGCAACAATGTTAACAACTAGATAGAAGTTTTTGGACTGCTTGTTTAACTGTACACTTTTACTTCTGATTAAGCCTGTTTATGTAGTAACTTTTCTGATACTGTGCAAATGAACCAGAGAGAACTTTAAACCAGAAAAAAAAAATGACTGTTTTGTTATTTCAGTGTATTGTATGTGGGACCAATGTACCTGCTCTTGTGCTTGCATGGGAATGCTGATAAGACATGAGAATATGCTTTGATGGTGGGATGTCAGTTTTTAGTAAGTGGCTTGCATGACTCATCTGATGCTAAATAAACTAGTAAATCTAGAAATGCTTACATCTATTATTTGCTGACAGCTAATGCTCAGGGTAGAGTAAGGAACAATAGTCATCATTACAGAGAGACATAATTTGTGGGTGTTACCTGTTTAAATTGCAAAGCCCAGCATGACTCCCAACTTGGCATAGCATTTTCCCCTTTTCCTCTTCCCTCAAAAGTTTAGCAATTGAGTAACAAAGTAAATCTGTTGTTAGCGGTGGAGTACAAAACTAGGGGACTGTGCAGGCTGCCCCAGTGAGGGTTATGTGAGATAGAAGCTTATGTTATGGTTTTTTTTAAAGACATACAGTGATGAAGAGGCCACCACTTCGTTGTGCACTCTATCCGATTGTTCAGCTACTCTTTTAACTGGGAAGCATTTTATAAAGTTCTGAGTCTTTTTGCTGCAGTTGACAGTCTGGCTGTCATGGTGATCTGCAGAAAATGCAGCTGTTTCTTATGAATCCAAAGGTTTTAAAAATGGTCCCTCATTCAGCATCTTCATGTCTCAGAAGCACAAACCAAGTCCTTCCCCAAATGGCACGTGCTCTTTCACTGCTCTTCTTGCTTGCATATGGATGTTCTGCCTGTAATTGACTACTCTCTGTCTTGAACTATGTCGCCAAAGAGATGTAGCCCAATGGCTGCATGTGGTACTTGAGTGGAGGCCTTTGCAAGACTGAGGTATTGAAAGGATTATTTATTGTTCCTCTGCACTGTTCCCGCATCTGTCATTCAGCACCCTTAGTGGTGTTTCTTCCTGCTCAGTTTGCAAGAATGGTGCCTTGGCCAGTTAGCCACTGTCTCGTAGTGATGCAGCTTGTTACTCCTGCCCCCCTACAACTCCCGAACCTTGCAAACTGCTTGAATGCAGAGTTCTCGTATATCCTGTTGTGGGAGATGATTTTTTAAAAAAATTTAAAGAAATAAATGATAGTAAACTAAACAAGACATTTTGCATATGTCTGATTTGGCATTTCCATTAATGCTGCTGAATCTTTTCCCAAACCAAGGCAAGGCATAGATTCTTACTACAGTTTCATGAAATCTTCTTCACGCCTCCATAACAGAATGAAAAGGGGGTGTGGAAAGTCTGAAGGAGAGAAGAGGGAACGTATTGAGGTGATTTTCAGCCAGCCCTGGAGCTCAAGGGTGTTTTGCTTTGGACTGACCTCTTAAAAATAGCTCAATAAACAGCCATGTGGAAACTTGTGATGCAGCATAACATTACACTGGTTTTACACCGAGCCAAAGAAAAACAAGAAAATGAGAAGTAAGAGAGAAGTAAAAAGTCAGAGGAACTTGTCATAAATTAAGATAGCTAGGGAGTTAAATAAAATCATCCTGCCTTATGACTAATAAATTTCTGCATTTCTGTTGATGCCTGGTGCAGTCTTTTTTAAAAAGCTGTGGGGTTTTGTAGTTACAATGTTCTTCTGAGCATTTCAAATACCTGTCTCCTTCAACACGTACATATCACAGAAACTTTGTTTGAAGTACGTAGGGGTGCAGATGGCTTTGGGAAAGGATTCAGTATTTTTACAAACACTGAATTCTCTATACTTTTATTTGACATTTAAAAAAAAAAAAAAATACATGGAAGGCTTCTTCCCTCTTCGTCACTTCTTTGGCACTTGTGATAGGCATCAGATTTCCTTAATTTCCTCGACAGGCCTGTCCAGCTCAGGGTAGCTGCTGTGTGGGTCACTAACTCCTCAATGTAGGATGGATTTCTGGTGAAAATTACTACACTTACTGGTCTTGGGAAACTCTCAGCATCTCAGCTCTAATGGGCTGTGTTTCTGTACAAATGTTGATGCTTTAATTGCATGTTTTCAGTTAGCTTGACTGCTGGAGACAGGGAGACCATGAAATTCAGCAGAGATGGCTGTGCACATGAGGGCAGCACGCTTTAATCCTGTATGCCTAAGAGATGGTGTTTCGTGGAGACATTGCCTATTCTCCAGTGAACAGGCACACTGTGATTTCTTTCCTTCTTCCTCCAAATTGTGAGCTGCTCAAAATCCTGTTGGGCCTACAGACAAGGAGGAGTCGTATTGCAACCAAGTAACATGGGTACTCATGTTTGCTGCTCCTCAAATGCATCCCCTTGAGCATTGCCCTGCATCCCCAGTGCACCTTGGAGCTTGAATTAGTAACAACATGCTGGCTGTAATACTGATTGGAACCCAAATGAAAGGCAGCACTCAAGACTGACAAACTAAGAGTCAGGGAGTCTTGGCACAATTTGCTCTCTAAGGTCATAGCCTGCCTCACAGAGGTCTGCGCTGGCAGGCAGGTCAGCAAGACCCAGGTACAGAGCTCAGGAAGTGTTTTCCATCACACATCCCAGGGCATAGCCAAACTGGTCCACAGAAGGCTTCAGCAAGGTCACTTTCTGGTAACACTCTGGGCAGTGGCTGATCTTCTAGCAGTTCCACCTGTGCTGCCTGTATCAAAGAAACATTTTCAAGGATTATTAGGTCATCACAGCGACTTTACATCCTGAGACATTTTAAAGAAAATCACTTTGGAGAAGATAGTTCAGGATAATGTGTTGGGATCTGGGGCTCCTTAACCCAGATTTCTTACTGTGTGGGTCAGCTGTGAAACATGCACAGGTATCTCCTGTCACATGGTGTTATCATCTGTGTCTGATTTCTCCCTGTGACATAATACCGAGGAAGGTCAACCCCATGGAAATCAATCCCTGTACTGTAAAACTAGGTCACCAGCACAGCTCAACAAGTATTGGAAAAGGCAGAATGTATTCCAAAGTTTAAACTGTGCTCTAGGACTTCGGTTAATATTTAACACAGATTTAATCTCTCTTCCCATCATCATATTATCTTTAACCAAGAAGTGGGTTTCAACATCATTCTTTTCTTTTAGTAATTCTAGTTAGTGACCTTAACCATTTTCCAAAGACACGAAGTGGTCTCTATACCTATTCCTACCCCACTATGCAGAAGGTGACATGATGGAAGCCCTACAAGAGTGTGCTGTATCTCAGAGGTCACAGCTCCTTTTCTCAGCTACACCTCTTTCCACTGAAGTCAAAGCTACAGAACTGCCTTTATGCCAGCTTAGTAACAGAAAAAAGGCAAGGTTCTACATAAGATACAGGGGTGTTCTTCCTTTGTTTCTGTAGGTGCTCATTAAATACCTATCAATAAATATGCTGTAGAATGTTTTATAAAAATCTATATGCCTTCTGCAAGGTGTTATATGCTCATATGTTTTGGATTAACTTAATTTTGATAGTTAATAAACCATCTCAACCATACTAAAAGGTAAGTAATACTAAGCCAAAATAATAAAGTTCTTCCACAGCAATTATGGAGTCATCACACAAAAAAAAAATCTATATATCTTTTTTTAATTAAAGCTTTGAGAAAATCCTATTTGTAGAGTTTTCAAGAGATTCCAGTTTAGCAGAAGTCTGAGTCAGGCATCTTCCTTGCCCTAAATCAAGTTTCTAAGTAAAGATAGGCTTTATGGCTTTCAAAATTAAGGAGACAAATTGGTATCATTAGAGATCATCACTGAAGATGAACTACAATACCAGATATAACTCCCCCAAAAGTCACTGAGTGGTACATCCTGTTGCACAAGAATTGAAAAAGCTACATCACAAGTCTTTTGGAATCCATACTTTTAATTTATTCTGTAGTTGCATTCAAAATATAAATACAATCACTTAAATGCTGAGCACAGTAAGTTAAAACTCACTGTTAAAATAGACTGACATTGACTTCCTGCACCTAGGGACAACTTTTCTGGTTCAACTAGAATTAGGGCTACTTTTACAAGCAGTGAACCTCCTGGGCTGAATCACCCACTCACATCACCCAAACCATTCTGGTTATTCGTAATTACCAGAGGAACTACACACTCTCTTTGTGTTTTATAAAGTCACTGTGTTTCACACAGATAAATTCATCACATTTGAGATCAGAGTACTAATTCAATTCCCAGCAAGCTGTGGTAGAGTACTGAGAGAGAACTGCCCCCAAACTGAACTTAGCCCAGCCTGTGTCTTCTGCACATGCAAAATAAGGAGCAGCACAACAGGCAAGGTTTAATGCTGGGGGTTTTAGATGAGGAACAGAAGCCAAATGTGAAAATCTTTAGTCACCTTTCCCATACACACATAGAGCACCCAGTTAAAGTGCCAAAGAATAAAGTGTCATATTGCCCAAATCCCTGAAAAAGCTACATTTTTTTAAAAAAAGTATTAGCCATATAAAAATAATTTTGATGTGTCTATATACATGCCATTTCTCTATCAAAAACAGGTCTCTGCTATTCTTGCCCACCTTGTTCAGAAGTTGCTTCTGGGTAACTGTATTCCACGTTAATTGAAACTTTTAAACTCAACTGACAGAAATCTATACTAAGTCATTTACTTTTATCTCCCATTTCTTCTGAGTAAGCAAAACATGGACCTACACTTGGTCCTTTCAGTTGCTTTCCTGTTTTAACTGCCTTGGCTCCAGTTAGATTGTCCACTAACTTAGGAGGAAGAGAATGTCACTGTGGGAAAGGGTCTGATTTTGTGGCTTTTAGTTCTGATGTGCTCTGGTTCAAGGTCTAGCACGCCTCTCCACTTATTGTTATACAAGAAGAATTTAAATTTTGGTTTCAAATAAATGCAACAGACTATGAAATTGGACATCTTTCTTCCAGTTCTGTATTACTCTGTAGCTGAACTTTTTATTAAAAACATCAACACACTTAAAATACACTACCAATTTTCTTCCACTTAAGCCCAAGTTCTTTTTTTAGCTGCTCTGTGCTTCACCAGCCTGTCTTTACTGAAAGCATAAAAAGCCATTTCACTGAATACTAAATAAGGATAGATATTCCAGAAGTATTAAAGCCCCTGAAGTGAAGTGTTTGGACCAGGGGCCTCTCAATCTTTTCTGCAGTGCCTAGTGTTGTACAAGCATTCTCCTCTAAGTGTCTTGTGCTCCTTTTGACTAACCAAGGAGTGTAAACAGAACTGTATAATACACAAAACCCAACAGGGAGTTAACATCTTCTGCCTATGAAGACACCAGAGGCTGTTTGACACATTTTTTTTTAATGGTCTTAAAAAGGTACTAGATACCTTAAAATATGAAGCACGTTGGAAAAGCCCTCGCTTATATTTGGTATCATGTTTTTTCTACCTCTTTTTCCGTGAGCAATGAGAAAGAAAAGCACTCACTGTTCAGAGTTCAGCTACAGTGGCCAGTGTCAAAAAAGCTGATATTGCAGGGGAACAATTTTCCTCTTTTTTTCCTGAGAGTTCATTACCAGTCCTTGGATTGTGTGCATACAACTGTTTCCAGAATATCAGGGCTCCAGGGTACTTTTCCTAGCTACTTACTGCACAGTTAAACTTGCCTCTGTGAGCACTGGTGAAGCAC
The DNA here is from genome assembly GCA_013400415.1 of Scytalopus superciliaris. Classification (NCBI taxonomy): domain Eukaryota; kingdom Metazoa; phylum Chordata; class Aves; order Passeriformes; family Rhinocryptidae; genus Scytalopus; species Scytalopus superciliaris. The sequence goes on along the minus strand of VXBX01004607.1, from coordinate 7,139 downwards.
AGGGATAAATAAAATCTCACCTGAGCAAATTATACATATCAACATTAAAAGCTTAATCTCAGGTTTTAAGGAGAAGTCAAGTTCATAGCAGCAGAGAGAGTAATCTTTTGAATGTCCCTGATACATGCCTGTCAGAATCACTAGGTTGCTGAATATCCTTAAAAACTTCGACCTTAAAAAGGCCCTTCAGCACATCTGAGCAATGCTGCAGCTTGAGCTTTGGCCTTCAGTTGCTCATAGTTTCAGATGCTAGTTTCATTTTTGCAAAGAGCAACCTAGGGTTAAAGCCACAGAACACTCAACATCACCAGCATCCTGTCAGTCTGTGCTGGGCTACAGCAATGCCCAAACCTCAAAACCTCAAAAAACTGACTGGCTCTTTCTGTTGCTTAAAAAAACCTGAAAAAAACAGGTTTTTCAGTTAAGGAAGAAACACGCATACACAAAAAAAAAAACCCAAAACCACACACACACACACAATTACATGCAAATTTAAGTAAAAAATTCTTAGAAATGCAGGGTACCACTGAAAAATCCATCGAGGTTTGCTATTTTGACAACTGTGTGATTAAAAGCCCACAAAAAACTATGGAAAGACACCTGATGACTTAAATGAACTTTGGATCAGCTGTAAGGGCATTTCTTTTATCTATGCATTGAGACTGTTATATACAACAGTAAATAAGTTACAATTACAACATCAAAGAAATGCCAATAATCAACACTTATTTTTGCTAACAAGTGCAAAGAGCTTTCTTTTGAATAGCATCATTTAACAACTTAGCTATATAATATTCCTGTGATAAATCAAAACAAATTAAAGAAAAATTACAGATGCACCTGTACAGATGAAATAAATCAAAAATATTAAGTAAATATATATATACATTACAAAATTGTATCTTCAGTGAGATGCTGCTTGTACAGCAACCTGCACCAGCAAAGTCCTGAGCACTTGGCTACCAATACTGTTGGATAGAGCTGACTTCATGCTCCATTTTTCAAGCCCACATGTATCTTGTGTTTTCTACCTGCAGAGTCGCTGCAGAATGCTGAGCAGCAAAAAGAATCTCGCTGTGTGCACTGGGAATGTATGCTAAGTATAACCTCAAAAAGCACTCAGTAAAGTTGTTTGGATCCTCAACATAAAGGCTTGGGCATCATTCAGGAACAATGCTACCTGCTCTCAGCAGGTAACTACCCTAAGCTAAACAATGTAATCTGATTGCAAGGAATGCATGGGGTTTTTAAGTCAGTTTTGTCTATGTTTTGAGTGCCTTTTTGAGGTCGGAGTAGAAATTGGCCAAGGTGCTGGACATGGCAGTGTCCACTGCAGACTGAGGCAGCATCCCCCGCAGTTCAGTCTGAATGTAGCCTGTCAGAAGGCTGTGGTTGGGACAGTCCTTGAGGGGCACGCAGAACCAGCCACAAGGGTGATTGAATCCACGGACAAAGTTAGGCCTCACCTCTCCATAGTCTAGGCTTATGCCTGTGAAGGAAAATAAACAAACAAATAAAAAAAACCATCCTGAAATTAATTTAAGACAACTAAAAAAATATAAAGGCGCATGTAAATTTGAAATACACAAGATTCTTCTTGGGGAATTTAGTAGAAGGGAGAGACACATTTCAAGTTCCTGGGTACGTTCATGCACAAAAGTTCCTCTTCATCCAAACTCCACAACAGATAGGAGAGAATGATAAGCAAAAATTCAGACATTAAAAAAACATTCCTCCCATTATCTAGAAGCAAGTTGCTACTCCTCCCAGTTTCCTCTCAGTTGGAGGACTCAACTTGTCTCTCCCACTCCTGTCCCACAGTTGACATAAGTGAAACCTGGGGATGGCTCAGAGGCAAGCCAGTAACTTGCACACTTCTTTAAATCTGTAAAATCTCAAAATACCTTTGAATTTGTTAAAACACCTTGAATTTACTTGTTGGAGACAATCTTACGCCACTTTTGGAATGTTTACTGCAGAACTAAATTAAATTTTAACCAAATCTTAAGCCAAGCAGCTGTTGCAAAATAAGAATTAAGCAGAGGTAAGTGGTGGCTTACCACACGTTAGAAGCCCGTCTTCATAGCCTGTGGTGTAAGAGAAATCAACAAACTCCCTTGGTGCTATGATGTTCCAGAGCTGGCCAGCAGTTGTATAGCGCATCACACAGCAGTTCTTGTTGAATAAGGAGAGTAAAGAAAACAAAACTACCTCAGTATAATGCAGAACAGGAAATTTATGCTTGTAGGCAGCTAGCATTTTTCACAAAGGTCACAACCTCTGTGAACCACGCTGTGCAAACAAATTCAGTGAGGTCTGAATGGCTGTGCCATTTTCAGTCTAAAAATGCTGGAAGTTGTGAGGACTTGCAGTCCGCAGATGAGAGCTGTGGGAGCAGAGAATATCTGCCACCATAAGGGATTAAAGATCTAAAACCAGAGAACTGTATTGTGCCTGGGAACTGAAAGCCACGTGGCTCTTATGTTACTATTACTTAGGAAGTCTGAAAGGACCTTGAACAAATTGAAAGAGGACTTTCTTGCTACTAACATGCTCTGCTCAAATACTTTTACTCCACCAAGTGAAAAATAAAATGCAATGTGAACAGTTCTTCAAAACAGGCTTTCTTATTAGACAATACAGTCTGCATACATTTTGGGGAATAATTATCAAAAATACTTTGTCACATAAATCTTCCTTAACAGACATAGCAAAAGACAGTCCACATTCAAGCCAGACAAGACAAATGAGGGGGTCTGAAGTCACACTGAATGTCTGCAGTAACAAAAGAAAGGCTATCAGCTCTTCTGTAATCAACGTCACACCTACCTTTCCTTATTTAGTCCTGACCTTCCCTCACTATTTTGTGTCTGAGCACAAAGCCATGCCACACAAGTCAGCCCTTCAGGAAGAGGAAGAGGCTGCAGCTTCCGTATGTGGGGATTATTATTGTTTGTTGTGAAACAGAAGAAAGCAAGCTGCATGAAAAGGCTTTGGCATACACAATATCATACTGTGGCTCCCTATTATGTGAATTTTATCAGAGGCTACCAGACTTCTCAGGTCCAAGGGAAGTGTGACTGACTCCCTGATTTTTAGCACTGATAGATGAATGTCAAGCTTCAGGTTAGGACTGTGCTGCTAGAAAGCCACATCTTTGAGGCACAGTAGAATGGAAAATGTTAGCTTGTTGGAATTACTGCTCTCTTGTACTGTGAAATTCATGTATTCATCTATATACATTTCCCTTAACAATCTAAACAAGTCTTCACCTCTTCAAATGTTTCCATGATGTCCATCGAAGTCATTAAGCTGTCCCAGTCTAGCCTGTAAGGTCCAGGGCGAATATGATCCACTATTCTGTTAATACCATCTTCCACCACTCCTTGAGCTTTGTAGCTAGAGAAATATATGTTCACATTTAAAACTGGGAAATTCTTTATATTGTCTTAATTTGCAACAGTACGATTACACTAACACATTGGTACCTGGAGGTACAGTCAGAGAACACCTGTAGGTGCATCTATTCTTCTCTGCAATAAATGTTATTCTGAGAAACCTTGCCTTTTTTCCTGCAATTACTTTTTAAATGGCAAACTCCTTCCTTGGATAAAAATTAACGGGTTTATTTCTCTAATAATTTGTTATTATGCTCTTGCTGGGCTAGCAAGGGAGTTTACCAGGGACAAGAAAAGCTAAAAGTAAAACGAAACACCAGGAATACAATGGGAAAAACATTTTTCATAAAGCAGAAGCAACAGTAGTAAAACCAAGCTAATGAAAAAAATATATTATGCTTTAGTTGCATATAGGAGTACCAAATAAAATAATTTGGTATAAGACATTACAGAACCCCAACTTGTTATCAGGTCTTTTTAGAGATTTTGTTTACTTGGACCTCCAGTTCCTGAAGGTGAAGAATCCATCAGGACTAGTATTTTCAAAATACTTTGTACTCACTCAGATATTCTTTATTGACATGAGATAACCAGTCAAACAACAGATTAATCTACTCACTTGCTCAGTTCACGCATGTTCACTCATAATGACCTGTATGGAGCCAATCTCAGCTGTACACTTGGAACTGGAGGACCACATGAACATGTCAGTGGCTTCCAGGTAGGTGTCTGGAAAGTTCTTCAAAGGGTCCTTAATTTCTCCATGCGTACAGACACCCCTGGGGTCTTCACCTGCACGTGGCAGACACTGCCCTCCTGGCAGTGCTTCAAGTACACAACTTGTTGATGCCAGTTGGCACATGGCACTTTTGGTGTCTGGGGTCATCAGTTCTTGCAGTTTCAACAGGACTTAAATTCCATGGCGTGCATCATTCTCAGAGATCCTTTCAAACACTACCCTGTCACATGACTTTTTGTTTTGTTCAGAGTACTGTTTTCTAGCAACTATTTCTCTACCTAAACCTATAGATACCAAGAGAACCCAGAGACAGAAGCTCACATGGAAAGGGCTTTCATGTCACATCCCCCTCCCACAACTACACACTTGATATTTTACTCTGCTGCAGCCCCAGTCACTGTAACAGTCCAAGCACTGACTACAGTGCTTCAGACCTACAGAACCCATACTTTATTCTGTGTGATGCAGGCCATCATTTCAGGGCAGATGCTGTTGCCCATGTCAGCCAATGGGCTGTGATGTGTTCCACAGACCTCACAGTCTGTTGTTCTAGAGATCATGCAGCACTAAAGTATCAAAGTATAATGCTGCAAAGAAATAACACAGGCACAAGAGATAATCCATTTAGATTCTCCTCTGGAGAATCTGTATAACTGAGGGCTGTAGAATTCACAATTTTAATTTTTAAATTCTACAAAATGTATCTATGGAACCTTAAAAAAAATCATCAGCTCTGCAGGCAAACTTACAGGTATCCACTGAATTCCTCTGATGGTTTACGCCACACAGTTGCATCTTTCTGAAAGAAAACACAAGATATGATGTTAATTGTCACATATACAATTTTAAGACGCACAGAACAAGTTTCAGTTTTCCTTGATGAAAAGCAACTAACTTTACTGTGGTTCTCCCCAAAGTGCTCATTGACGTGGGCACCCAGGAGACGTTCCAGCTACCTCTGACTTGTAATCTTCCACCCTCAAAAAATCAGACAACTGCCTTTCTTAGTGTCTATAAATCTGCACAGAAATAGGGCTTGGTAGGCCAAGCTAGTTTGCTATGGAAACACACAGAATAATGGAACCACATTACCAGGCAAAACCTTTCAAGTAAAAGACAACTGGAAAGCCATTACCTGGATGCCACTCAGACAGAAGGACCACACAACCTCTGGCTGTGCTCCTGGTAACACAGGATATGTGCAGGAGGTGCTGACAGTTGCAGACTAGAAAGCTTAAGTTACCCTTCTCTCCTGAATGTCTCATTAAAAGTGTCTTGCATGCAGTAATCTATTTATTACAAAGTTATGCAGTGTAAGTAAAGAACCCAGTATCTTCTGATTTTTATCTAACTATAAAATGGAACCTCTGTATAACATCTCTGAATTCTGGTGTTAAAGAGAAGACCATATGGCACCGCTTTATTTGGAATCATGATTATATAAGCACAAAGGACCAAGTGTCCTAAAGAACAGTATTGTTAAGCACTGCATCCAGAACTCTTTAGGATATTTTAGAGCAAAACACATCTCTTTGCTGATAGGTAAAGCTCTGAATGTCTTTTACAGACACAGTACCCAAAATGGAAAGAAGGGAGGGAGGAAGGAAAGGAGAATGAGAGGAAGGAGGAGACAGAGAGTCCAATTAGAAATTTTACAGAGGTAAAATCTGGGGAGTAATATGATTTGAAACACTGAGATGCAGGTAACTTCCTAAGGAATACAACAGTACTTAACAAAGGAACACAGCAGACTTAATATTTAGTAGGGCAGAGGAGGTATAGGTGTATTAGAAGAGTGAAAGACTTTGATGTTCTGTTCCTACTTTTCAAGACAGTGAATTTGTTAATTCTGCAAATCATCAAGTTACATTTGGAACACTTGACTCATCAATGTCTGCTCATGATGGAAAAAAGAAATAAACGGAAGTCCCACTCAAACCACTGCAACCAAAGGGCAGAGACAGACATTTACCACACTACTCCTACCACACTGCTACACTGGGATACCCCAAATACATTTCTACCTTCTATGCAGGAAAGGGCTGAAAAGTTCACCTAGCCTAGAACTGATGCACCAGCAAAGTCTGTTTAGCTTGTTGAGGCAGGACTCAAAAAACCCAGGCAGATCCAAAGAAGAGTGAGGAAAACTACTTGGAGAAAGCAGGAACCGTACTCCCTTTCATGGACGGAAACTTGGGATAATGTGGAGGGCTCTGAAGTCAACAGAAATGTAAAGCAGCATGAGAGAAGGAATTGAGAATTACCTCTCTCCTTAAGGGTAGGACATCTGGAGACTGAACCCTGGCGGGGGGGTTCGAGCACTATGGAGAAAGCAATTCCAGAGGCCGGCAGATCCCACCTGCAGGCTGCTTTGCTGGAAGCACACCTGAGCCCTCCGCAGCGCTGCCAGTGCTGTCTCCCTTTAGGTCAAGCCCACAGTCGCACCCAGGCAGCATCCCTCCGTGAAAACGGGCGGGGGAGCCGCACAGCACACCCGCAGCGGGCTGAGAACCCGCTCGGCCCCACCCGAGGGTGCTCCAGCCCGGAGGGGCGGCTTCGCCACTCCCGCGGGACCGGGACAAGTGTTTCACACACACCGGGCTCTCTGCCGCATCCCCGCGGCCCTTCCCGGGAGCCCGGGCCGGGAACAGCCCCACCGGGAGCGCACTCACGGTTTTCTTGGCCACCCTCCACTCTCCGTCGGCGATGCCGTGGTACCGCACCAGCA